>PITA01007067.1:0-94718 GCA_004023965.1 Spilogale gracilis | reverse complement strand
CCTCCTTCTTCTTCTTCTTCTTCAGATTTTATTTATGTATTTGGCACACAGAGAGATCATAGGCAGGCAGAGAGAGGGGGAAGCAGGCTCCCTGCCATGCAGAGATCCTGACGTGGGACTCAGGACCTTGAGATCATGACCTGAGCCGAAGACAGAGGCTTAACCCTCTGAGCCACCCAGGCGCCCCCCCCCCCCGTTATTCTTCTTAATGAAGAAGAGTGTGCAGCATAGAGGCCAATGGGCTGGTGATAAATATGACAGAGAAAAGACATTCATCCTTGCTCGACATGGTCTGTTATGGGGATAGCCATACTTGTTCATTTTTACCTCATAATATTAACAATTCATTTTCATTGTAAACATAACAAAAGCCCATTCAAGAAAAATAGGGAACACAGCCAAGCAGAAAGATGAAAAAACAAAACAAAACAAAACAAAATCCTCATCTAAAGAACCGCTACCCAAATACAAGCACTCATACCATTTGGTGTGGTTTTCTTTGCCTCTTTGCTTTGGGGGTAACAATACCAGACAGTTGCCTACTTGTTAGGGAAGCTGAAAGAAAAAAAGAATGACATCAGAAATAAGTAAAAGAAAGAAAAATGCCATAATATTTGTGAGAAGTTGTGAAAGTTTTGGATAAAAGATGCGTGTAATGATAAAACACAAGAGAGTGCACTGTTGTCTCACTGTCATTTGAAAAATGGTCACAAAAATGATGCAATTCAAATGTAAGTATCAGGGCCCTCTTCTGGATTGATTAGCATCTCAGAGCCTCCAACATCACCCCATCATTCGGGAAAAGAAGACATCTTGACTAAGAGGACTTTGTACTTCATGAATCATCACACAGGCAGCTAAGTGGATTTTATATCTTTGGTACTTTATTTCAATTTAAGAGATCGCCTTAACTGTGGCAACTTGGGGATGTCCTGCCCTGTTGTTGCAGAGGGGAATTGGAGCTCGTTGCTTCTTTCTGATGAGAAGCAATTAAACTGTGTTTCTGACAGCTGCCCAATGGAAGATTTTCAGGCACCGGAAAAGGAATTGGTTGCCGCTCTACATCCCCAGCATCATATAAAACCCCATTGTCTAAATGACTAATATCATACCACAGGAAGTCAGTGCCTGGGTGCAAATGTCTTTCAGTCTTTGGAAATACAGTGTATATTATCCAGTTACTCCATCTGTGTCATGAAATATGAAGACAATCTAGGAGAGACACATCCCACTTGACCTTTGCAGAATGATTTAATAAAGTTAGCTTGATACAAACATATGAAAGAGTAATTGCTGATAAAAGAGGAATTGTGGCTTCCTTCTCTCACATCCTCCTTTCTTTGGAAACACTTCACAGGCTTTATTAACTCTTTAATGTTTTTGTAACTGGTGGCATTTGTCCCTGAGGCCATGTTCCCAGCCCTGGTTGGCTTCCATTAAAGGCAGAGTTCCTGCATCTCCTAGATTTTCAGCCCCTTTCAACACTCATCCTGATATCTTTGTCTGTATAATTAGGCGAATATGTTTTCAATTGTTTTTATGTGTGTACACATTTCACCCCTCTTACTGCTATCTTGATTGATGTTTTATGGGATACATTTTCAATTGGAGGCCTCCTCCCCTTAGAGAGGTGCCAACGTTCGCTTCTGTATCCACTTACCACTCTATCGGTTCCATCTGCAGGTGTAACTGAATATGGTCCTTGACTTTCCGGGGGAAGGCTGGACCTCCTGGGTTTTCTAAGTAGACTCCCTTACTCCAACACTTTATCCACTGTTATTTATTTATTTTATGGTGTTTTCCTGGTTTAAAATGGAATCGAGATCTGCTCGAGACCATTTGGAGAAGTGTGAAGAAACTTCTTTGTGGTTTTAGAACTATCATTATAATTGCAACCATCAGCCGAAGTGATTCTTCCTCTCTTTGCCTCCTGAACCAGTTACCAGGGTCCCTCCTCGAAACTCTATATGGCTTTATTTTCATCGCTGTCTACCTGCTGTATAAAATCACCTGGTATCTTTTTGCTCATTTACTCATTTGTGTTAATTGGGGAAGTGAGGATCTTGTCCCTCTTATTTGACAGGACTTCCGTTTGCCTGGGACATACTTGGTCCTCAGTAAACATTTAAGGAATAAATGAGACAATTTATTATTTTAAAACAAGTATTTCACTTAACCTTTAAAAATACTGAAAAGGTCTAATGCAATTGCCAGTTTATGTCTTTCGATACATGTGACATTTCTTTTCTATGTGGTATCAGCCAGGATTGGCTGCATCTTACTGCCATAACAACCTTCAATCTCAGTGACTTAAAACAGGGAAATTTATTGCTCACTTTCTCTACCTGTCCAGTGTGGGTTGGCAGGAGGGCTATACTCATCGTGGTCACACAGGGAACCTGGCAGATAAAGGTTTTATCTCTGCCCGTGCTTTCATTGCGGCTGGGACAGGAGAAGGGGATGGATGCTTTGGGCACTGGCTCTTAAAACTTCTGCCAGATGTGAACCTTTTGTATATGTCCACGTTTTATTGACCAAAGCAAGGCACACGACCATGTTTCAAAAAGGGTGGGGAAATGCATTTCCACCGTGTGCCCGGGAATAGATCTGGAATTATTTTAACTACAGTGTTCGTGATGAACAAGTTATTGGTTACCAATAAAAAGAAATTTCATTTATTTATTTATTTATTTATTTGTTTGTTTATTTATTTAAGAAAGAGAGAGAGAGCATGAGAGGGGAGAGGTCAGAGGGAGAAGCAGACTCCCCGCAGAGCAGGAAGCCCGATGCAGGACTTGATCCCAGGACTCCAGCATCATGACCTGAGCTGAAGGCAGTTGCTTAACCAACTAAGCCACCCAGGCGCCCCCAAAGAAATTTAATTTCTTTTTTTTTTTAAGATTTTATTTATTTGACAGAGAGAAACACAGCCAGAGAGGGAACACAAGCAGGGGGAGTGAGAGAGGGAGAAGCAGGATTCCCGCCGAGCAGGGAGCCCGATGCGGGGCTCTATCCTGGGTCTCCGGGGTCATGACCTGAGCCGAAGGCAGTCGCTTAACCAACTGAGCCACCCAGGCGCCCCAGAAATTTAATTTCTTACTCTAGGCCCCCAGTCCTTCTTTCCAGGGGCGGGTCCTTATTAACAGGCTCTGGTATATCTTGCTCAAAATTTTCTCTTCATATGCAAACATGTGTGGTGTGTATTAGGCTAGACGTATGTGTATCCCTTTTTGGGAATGCAAATAAGAATATTCAGTAAACACCAGTCTGTCTTCTTCGCCCACCTTGGTTGTTACATTTTCCCCCCTCTACATAATGTATGCTGAAAACCTTTCTCTATATATCATATAGTTTTCCATTACGTTCCTTGTCAAATATACCACAATACATCACTTCCTTTTTGGTGGAGAAGTAGGGTGTTTCTAATCTCTTCCTTTGACAACAATGCTAAAAGCACTTAGTGAAGCTGCTATGAGGTAGTGTAACAAAAACCAGCTTGGCTTGGCTTCAGAAAGATCTGGACTGTAATCCCAAATCCCACTGACTAGCTGAATAGGTGACTCATTAAACCTCAGGACTCTTGGTCTTCTCAGCGATAAAATAGAGATATTAACTCATCTCTCACAGAGTTGACTCAAGAAATAAACAAGGCAGTTTTCCTGCAGTCTAAGGCCGGTTCCATAAATCTTGCAAGCATTTCAAGTTATTGAATGTGAACTTAAGGAATTACTGGTACTGAATCTTATTATAATAGTGGGTCACAGTAAGCACTCAAGTGAATGGATGTCACAAAGATCCTCTCATTCTTTTCTCTCTTCTCAAGCAGATAACCTGAATCTTAAAGAAGAGAAAGGAAGTGGGGATTTGTTCATTTTATGATCTTACATTTCCTAGACACACACATCTGAGTGGAGGCTTGGATGTGAACATGTGACATTACACCATCATCAGGATCCTTGAATCCTCATAGAAATAGGCAGAGAAAGAATGGTCATGACTGAGTCCCCAGTCCTTCCACTAGTCTGTATCCCATATGAGTTATAAAAGGCTATAACACAAGAGAACAAAGGAAATAAGTGCCAGGGAGAGAAGGTCTACCATTAGGTTGCGACCTGGGGATCTTCTCCATTGACTTACTCTTGTATGTGTCCTAACTTGAAATGTGGCCCATGTTAACTATCCCGTTACGGTAAATTGTCATCTACTGGGAACTTAAATGAGATGCATTTAAGCAAAATATAAAATATTATTTATTAACACATGCATCCATGAAGTCTTCCTCACTAACTTCTCTCTTACATGGCTCATCAGTATGGCTGCACTTTTTGCTAAGTGTGTGAGTGACGTCCTTTGATATTTTCTATTTGATTCAATTCAGTGCAATCCGATTCTTTTCAACTCAGTTTTATCTTATCCAATCTTATTAATTTCATTTTTTTAAAAGGATTCTGATCACAACCCCTGCATTAACTTCATGACTCTTAACTTCATGGCCACGATTCACAATTTGAAAATTCCTTCCCTCAAAGATTTCCTTTTGTGCTGTGGCTCTGCTAGCCAGCCATCTAATGACATCACCCAGATTTACATCTTTACCGGAGGGGGACGGTTCACTAGTTACTGCTCCTATGTCACCAGCCAGGGCAGTGACTTGGCCATTTTGACATCAAACTTAATGTATACCGAGAAGAATTCATTATTCCCCTCTGCCACCATCTCATTCTATCCCATCACTCTTTGTCTAAGTAAATGATGTCACCGTTCCCCCAGTTGATCAAGCCTGGATATTGGGTGTTGTTACACTCTTCTTTTTCTCTCCTGCTCATCCAAATGATCACACAATTCTCCATTAGTCTTGCGTTAGAAATATATCCTAAATTCAAAACATCTTATGACCTCTGCTGCTAACATTTTAGTATAGTCACCCCCTTCTCTTAGCTAGACTGCTACCTCAACATCCCCCAAAAGGAAACTTTGCTCCCACTCTTGCTGCTTGGCCCCGAATTCTGTTTTCCACCCAGCAGCCACAGTGGTTCTTTTCCTGTAGCTCATCTCTTCTAGAGACTTTTTCACTCTTAGAAGAAAATTTGATCAGTGGTTTTCAAACTGTTGTTTGGGATCCCTGTGTCTATCTGAATATGCACATGTGTCTGTGCCTATGTGTGTCTCTGAATGTCCATGTTCCTACACATGCAGTGGTTGATATGCAAAAGTGTTTTTCTTACTTTGAATTGCAATAACAAATATGAAAACCTTATTTTTTTATAATCTGTCCCCTGGGTCTCTTTAAAAATCTCTTTTGTTCTCTCTCTCTCTCTCTTTCTCTCTCTCTCTCTCTTTTTCTGAAGGGAAGGGAGGAGCCAAAGGAGAAGGAGAGAGAATCCCAAGCAGATTCCCGGCTGAGTGAAGAGCCCGAGTACAGAGCCCAACATGCGTCTTGATCTCACGACGCTGAGATCATGACCTGAGACGAAATCAAGAGTCAGAGGCTTAACGGACTGAGCCATCCAGGTGCCCTAAAACCTCTTTTGTTCTAATCCTCTTGCTTATTCAGCCCTAGCCACACTGGCCTCCTTGCTATTTCTTAATACTCCAAATACCAGCTACCTCAGGGTCTTTGCACTTGATATCACTCTTCCCGAAACTCATTCTCCAGATACTCTGCAGCCTCAGTTTCTTTTACCTACGTCGAAACCCTCCCTTCACTCTTCTTTGTCATCTTCAGAGGCCTAAAGTTGGGTTCAAACAATTAGATTCTAAAGAAAGATTCCTGACCTCCCCCCCGCAAATGGAGAGGGGACAAAACTTCTTACATATTTTTAAATGATCCTTTATTAAAATATATATGTAAAACTGAAATTGTACTTCTTAGAACCAAACCAGAATGTGGCATATAAATAAAAAGCTATAAGTCTGCTCATCTTCCTCTAGTCTCCCCAAATTAAAAGTATCCTTCCACTTATTCTTTATATTCATATAAATATATACAACCTGCATTTGCACATATGGAGTCGTTTTTTGTCTTGTTTTGTCTTTAGCATCCTTTGCTTTATTTTATAAGCTTAGAGTTGGTATAATGAACATCTGCTCCTTAGTACGGCAGAGGGCCGATCAGTCATAATCCATGACACCATTTCCTAATGGGTGGGCATTCCAATTTTCTTCTGCTAGTATATACACTCTAGTAAACTTTCTCTCTCTCCTTCCCTCCCTCTGTCTCTAATATAAATGGATAGAGGGGTAGATCAGACAGACAGATATAGACTTGTATCTATCTCCTTCTGTGTTGACACTTATGTTTCTATAGGATGGGTTCCAGAAGTGGGATTGCTCTGGTAAGGACTCTAGTTTCAGTCGACTTCCCACCCCTTCAGTAACTTGTCATCCTTCTTGCCTTAGCCTTGGTCACGGTTCCCACCCCCAACCATCTCACCAAAGTGCGCACAAGATGGCGACAGCGGGAGGTAAAGTAGCTTCTGTGGCTGCTGACCTAAGTTGTTTGTTTAGAGTGACCCGGCTCAGAAGCAGACAGTCTGTTCCTTTTGACCACTGACAGAGGGGGCAATTAATAGAACTCATTCACTTTCCTGGATTGTTGTCTGTGTGACCTGCCTTTAAGTGTAGTGGAAGAAAACGAAAACACCTGGGTCCTTGGTAATGTTTTACGTTGTTCATGTTTGAGAAAGAAGATATTAAATACATCCTTAGAGTACCCGAAGGCCATAAACACTCTTTATACAATTCCACCACACAATTCAGAATTTAAATCTGTATTTTTATTAGAATTCATTCGGCATTAGGGTAATATGACAACTTTTTGACTTTCCCCTGATTTCATTCTAGTTTCTCTTTCATGATTTCACTGTTTGTCTGCTTTATCTTTTAAAACGTCTAAGTCATTTGATTTGGAAGCAATTAGTATTTGGAAATTAAAAAGATCCGTGATTAAAAACACTGAACATCTTTAGTTTTAGGTCAACTGGAGTAAAGGCAATGAGAGCAACAAAAAGCCAAACCCAAAGGGGAAGATGTGGACCAGAAAAAGTGTCATGAGAAAATTGCTCTAAATTCACAAGGAAAAAATAAACTAAATGGTCTCTCTCTCTCTCTCTCACACACACACTCAATGATAAAGTGTTTATTCCACTCTAAGATATACAAAAGCAATTTTATTAAGTTGATGAACACACACACAACCCCAAAAGCTTCTGTATTTGAAGGCAAACATAAGTGATGAATTCTTGATATCAAAGTGATACAACAAAAAAGCCAAGAAGGAATAATATGCAAAGAACGTTGTTAAGGGACTCTTCTAGGCAGAGTTGATTACTTGGTTTCACTGAATCCAAGATCTAAACTCAGAACCTAGGGCACTGATCAAAAAAAATCAAGAAATGAAAGGGAATTTCATGACCTCATTATTGTTGACTGTGTTGTCTTAGTCTGAGTTTTTTGTTGTTGTTTTTTTTTTTTTATAAGAAAATGAAGAACTTGATTCTAGAGCGCAGTGGCGGATTGCACAAAACAGGCAACCCCAACGCTATCACTTCTATTCTGATCTTGCTCAAGTTCATCAGGGAAAATTAACCTTGGCAGGTTATTCAGTGACTAAATCTTGATATTTTTCTGCCTTAATTCATAACATAACTGTAAGCTATTGCTCTGTGTTTATATTTCCCATCCATTTCTCACATTTCCAAAGCATGCTGACATGTGATCCGGGCAGTTTAGCTACCATAATTGGCATTTTTCTTGGGCCAAAAGGAAACAAATTCCTTATCCTCCATACTTTTTTAATTTCTGAAAAACAACAAGTAACATGGTTAATCCTCTTTTTGATCTTTTTCCCTTTTGAATTTTCCTTATATTCTTTCCTTCTTTTAATCTTTTACTTTCTTTTTAATCTTCTCATTTTGCTCCACCCCTTTTATTTGACTTCTCGTTATGTATTTCTTTAGAAGAATTGGTCCAGTCTATGGAAATGGGCCTTTAGAGTCTGTTCAAAGAGCCATTATCCACATTTGGAGGCCCCACTATTTCTTTCAAGAATCTTGTGGCACTATTTGCCAAGATGCTCCAACAGACTATCTTTCACAGTATTAATAGAACATAAATCTCAAAGACAGACTCATGTTCCAGGACATTATCTCTCATGACGAAAAGTTAAAAAAATTTAGATTTTTTCATCTTCGACATGTACACATAAGACAAAACGTTATCTTAACAACTCAGAAAAATCGTTCATCGATTTAACTTTTTCATCAGAAATATCCATAGACACCCTTTTTGAATCAGAAATATCCATACACGGTCTTTCTTCAATTTCTGCTGGATAACTTTGGTGACATTAATGGCGGCAGAAGGACAGTTTAGTTTTAGAAGGGGAGACTGTTGAACAATCCATCTTTACTTTCTCATGCGTTTGAAACTCACACAGCAGTGAGGTCATTCATATGCCTAAGGCAGGCTTTTAACAGTAGCCAATAGTTGGGGAAGAAAGGAATGAAAGTAAAGTATAAAAATAAAAATACATAGGCCTTCTATCTAACTTTAAAGACATATTTAAAAGAAGCTGCCTCTTCCTCTTATAAGTCACATTTTCAAAACACTCTCATAAGACGTTTGCCTGCTGGTCTACTGTTACACCTTTTTCTTTCATCTCTTTTTTTACTACAAACCCTTAATGACAAATGCAGGCAGGGCAGTGATACTGATATACCGCAGCTCAGCATGTGAATTAGTCATCAGACAATCAGTTCAGGGGTCAGGCTTAGAGAAACAGCGCAAAGTTTGCAAAATGCAGGTCGGCCGGCCGAGGTGCTCTCCACTTCAAAGGGGGCGTGCTTGGCCGTGAGAATCCGGATCCCAGGCAGGAACAGCTGGGATTGTCATTTGTCCTGAGATGGAAGGTTTTGAGTGTGTTTGAGCCCGCTTGTCGCTGAGGTAGGGTTTCACTACTTTGTAGAACAACAGTTTACTTTAGAGAGCTGTGCTGGTAAAGCACAAGAGGAAGTCAGGGGATTCAGTGGCCCAGGTCGCTAGAGCCGAGCCAGAGGACCTGATCCAGCACTAACAACTCCAAAAGGCCACCTGAAATTGCCCCACGCAGTTGCCTTGCACAGGACAGTGAAGGATTTCATCTTCTGAGAAATTTATGAAAGCATTTTCTGTTCCTGGGAATGAAGTGAGGACTGATTTGTTTGGGGACTCAAATGAAAATATGCATTTTGAGTCTACTCTGGAGGTGTCACAATACGCTTTTTCTCTTATGTGTTCAAGGGCAAATACGTGAAATGGAAGGTATGATTCAGATTTGTGCTTGAAAATAATATATACAAAACCAACGTATTCTTTCCACCTTTAGTTATTTTTCCTGGGGGAAAAGAAAAGGCAAGGCAAGCCCGCATGTTATTCTCATATTAGAACTTGTTTTAATTAAAGTTGGAATGAACATTTACATTTGTATCCACTTATAAGTGCATTTTAGTTTCAGTTTTAAAAATGAGTTTACTTCTCGGAGTACTTAGGGGCAAATAGGCCATGATCAAGTTGCTAGAATTCAACAAGTAGGCAAGTCATCGCCTTACCAAGGGAGAAATAAACAGGACACTAGCTTGATCTCAAAGCTACCGATTTGTATTCTTAAGAAAGTCTACAGCATGAATCAAGAGAAAGTCTGGAGTCTTGTATCTCTCAGAGTTTTTCAACTACTGGAAAGAAAACTGGAAAGCAAAGTAAAAAACGTTACAGAAGAGAAAAAATCCAAAATCCAAACCATATGACAATGCCTATTTTTTCGTTTCCTTTGTCATGTTGTTTTACTCTTTCCTGGCATTAACTGTCTTTTTGGGTTATAGTTGCTCCAAGAAAGCCATTTCAAAGAAAGATCTTTACCAAGAGTTCAATGAGAATAAGCATTGGAACAATAATGTGACCCGTCCATGGCAGAGAAGTATTACTTTGAAGATGGAATTATTCTTTGAAAATTGAAACAAGGGTACAAGGCTCTTATCTCATGGAAGGGGGAGGTAGATACCTTATTCAGCTGGTTCCAGCGTGATAAGCTAAAATAATTGTCTAAGGGCAGCTAATGCCTGAAGCAGAAGAAAGGAGGACTACCTTTCTAAAAAACTGATATATTTAGAAAAGAACTTTCAAGAAACAGCGTAACTCAGAATGAACTTTTCTCCCTTTATAAGCTGGTATTAAACACACCACTGATTTATCATGGAACATCAGTCATGGAATTTTTTGGATTGTGTTTTTTTAAAATTATGGTCAGAAAAGCAGGAGAAACGGTTAGAATCAGGAGTGATGAATAATTTGAAGGAATTTGTCACTTATGATATTATCTGGGCCTAAAGACCATGGGTTTTGCTTTCATGGGGAATTAACTCTGGGAATATATGCAGGGTAGCAGGACAAGTTTACTCTTCCTTGTGAACTAATCCCACTGAATATGGAAATATATCAATTCCCTCCTCGCCAGCCCCCCCCCACCACTGGATTGAGTTCATATGCAATGGGAAAATTATTAGCACAACATCTGCAGAACATAATTAGAGTGCTGTTTTATATCCTTTTACTGGAAAGCCAGGAGTTGAAAGCTGACATTTTTCCTTTCCATGACATGAAAACATTCAAAAATCTTAAAATGCCAGTGTTTGTCTGATTTTCATCGGTGGCCATTAATGGTCATTTACGTCCACAAACTACAGCCATGAATGTGGAAAAAGAAGAGTATTTTTCATACTGATTAAGTTAATGCCAAGGTCCAGTGTATGGAATGTGTATTTGTTTAGAGCGTATCAGCTTGTCTGTCTCTTTTGGTCAGCGTTTACTTTGTATCACAGACTAGACATGCTTTGTGTTTGTTATGAATATCAGGATTTGCGGGGTGCCTGGGTGGCTCAGTTGGTTAAGCGACTGCCTTCAGCTCAGGTCATGATCCCGGAGACCCGGGATCGAGTCCCACATCGGGTTCCCTGCTCGGCGGGAAGCCTGCTTCTCCCTCTCTCACTCCCCCTGCTTGTGTTCCCTCTCTGGCTGTGTTTCTCTCTGTCAAATAAATAAAATCTTAAAAAAAAAAATGAATATCAGGATTTGCAGTGGCGTTCTCAAAGGGGCTGTAAGAACAATGAAACCACCTCTATGAGCGAACATCACTCTGCAAACATTATTAGTGAATACAGATGGCTTTCACTACCTACGAAAACATCACAATTACTGTGTCGGGACCAACTTTCACCATTGGGCTCTATGTCCATTCATAGGGTGTCTACTGGGTGACAGACATACCTCTACCGCGTATCTATGTGAAAAACGAAGTGCTTACCCTCATGGAGCTTATATCCCGATGGAGGAAATAGAAGTTGTTGCGTTGTAATGGCAGGGAGGAAAATAAAGCAGGGTGAAAGGTGTGGGTCAGGGGTGCTGCTTTAGGGAGGAGGTCAGACTCAGTACATCCAAGCAGGTGACATTCGAGCAGATGTGAGTGACAAAAGCTAGTTATGTGATAATCTTGGGGAAGAAGATTCTGGGCAGAGAGATCAGAACATGTGCAGGCAATGTGGAAGGCAAGAGTCTGGCATCGGGGAACAACAATTTAGCTGTGATGGGGAAGTTGGAGAGGGAAGGGATTGGTGCATAAGTCTGGGAGAGTGGGAAAGGTCCACATCACACAAGGCCTTGTTGGTCACATTAAGCGCGTTGAATTGGATATTATTCTAAGCATGAAGGGAAGGCATGGGGTGGGGGTGGGGGAGTTTGAATTTGTTTTTAAAAGGTTGCTCTGGCTACTGTGTGAGGTCTACACTCTAGGGAGGCAAGAGTGGAGTTGGGGAGATCGGCCAGGAAGCTACTGAAACAGTCCAGGTGAGAAATGGTGTGTCCTCGCCCCACAGCTTCTCCTACAGTGGGGCAAGGTGGGCACAAGCAAGCATGATCCAATGCAGTTCTGCTCTGTCCTTCCTCTGTGGGTTGGTTCTTGGCATGATCCATAGCTCAGCTTTGTTTAATCTTAGTGCAGACTTGAGCCATACCTAATCAAGAGATGAAATCATCCATGCTAATGAGAAGTATTATTTTAGGTGATGACGTTGTTATTCATTCTTTTAGTGCAAGAAGCTATAAATGGGTTGGATCTTTGGTATACTGTAATTTAAATATTCATCTTTTAGATGTGATGAACTCATTTAGAGGAGGAAGAAATAAAATAGATGGATGAAACTAAGATAGATTGTGATGGATAAATAGCCAAGTGGTGATTTAGGGGAAAAGCTCCCAATAAATACAGAAAATCATTGCTCTTGAAGAAAAAAAAATCTCCAGAACTTCCCCAGCAATGTGTGGATGGGTCATTACACTTTGAAATTACAGCATAATGATTTGATTAGCAAAAATCCAACTCCCAGAAAAAAGTGACAATGAAAGCTAACTTTTATTAAATGTTTCCTTTTTGCTGGGCATTTTGGTAAGCACATCACTGGAATTATTTGATTTAATCAACACAAGAATTCTAGGAGGTAGATATTCCATATCTGATTTTAAGGTGTCAAAGAGAGATGAAGAAATTTGTTACACAGATGATAAGTAAATGTGAATTCATTTTAAACCCTTATTTATTTGACTCACACGCATATATCTATATCTATATCTATATCTATATCTATATCTATATCTATATCTATATCTATATCTATATCTATATATATATATATATCATTAGTTACAAGGCCTTAGGCCTAGTTCCTTAGGACTTACTGGCTTACTGGAGATAGGAAGCTTAGTGTGGGTTCAGAGAAGGGCTGATGAATGATCAGCATAACTAAACTTGAGCTTTGCATTATAGTCCTTAAATTTGCCCCCACTACTAGAAGGATAAGTTCCAGGCCTTGAGGCAGCAATGTACATATGGAAGGAGATGGGGGACCCCCTGACCCAGCTGTAGGTGAAGGAGGACTATACGGATAGGGACCTTATAGGGAGTTAGTAAAACATTTAATCAATCAATCAATTAATTTTTCTACATGGGTGTTAAACTTGACATTCTACCATATTTTTTTTAGCCTATTGAGAAGAAACAAACAAGAAAAGGAGAGTGATAGCACATTTACAGCACTATCTTAATCTTTTTCTTTTTTAAAGATTTATTTATTTATTTTAGAGAGAGAGAGAGAAGGGAAAGAGAGAGAGACTGAGCGGGGTGAGGGGCAGAGGGAGAGGGAGAGAGAGAATCCTCAAGCAAACTTCCAGCTGACCTTTAGCCCTATAAGGGGCTGGATCTCAGGACCCTGAGATCATGACCTGCGCTGAAATCAAGAGTCCCAAGCTTAAGCAAATGAGCCACCAAGGTGCACCTCAGTCTTTTTCTTTTTAGACTTCTAGTTCCTGGGTGTAAGGAAACCACAAGGGTCTGTGGCCAATAATGGAATCTTTTAAGAAACTGAGTTCACAGATGGATGAATTCCTATGTGGTATACTTGCTGGTTGAGTTGTTCGTTACACGGCACCATTTCTTCCTTCTTCCTTCCTAACAGAATTTTGATATTATTAGTGTATTCACTCAACCCTGGGCAGCTGTGCGTCTCAGGAGAGGGCGACCCAGCTCCAGGGTGAATGTGATTGTTCTAGAGGGGATCACATTCCTCTCAACTGGCATTTGTTTAAAATTGGGCATGTGACTTAACGAGGGGAAGTAGACTCTGGGGTAGACTCCAAAAAAAGTCAAAAGAAAAGACAGATCCTGTCTTCTTCCTCTTGACATTGTTTCCTCAGGTGATGTTTGGTTTTCGTTTGCCCATTCTGATCAACTGGAGGAGGTACCTAGTGTGAGCAGAAGATAGCAAAGAACCTTTGACATCCTTGGCCTCCCGAATAATCAACCGGAAGTTTTATTCAGCCTCTGACTTGTTATTATGTGAGAGATCACAGATCCTTTTTGCTGAAGCCACTTTGAGTCTGGTTCTGGTACTTAAATAGCCCAATCACAGCCTCAATGATATAACCTGCTCTTATCCCCATCGAGGCAAGGAAGTTTTGATACAACTTTATTCTGTTACCCATATGGCTGCTTGGGTAATTTTAGAAAACATCTACATGTTTTTTGACTCAATTATTACAAATGAAAAGGGCTTCTTACCTGGAAATGCTACCACTAGACGTGACCGTTTTTGAACTTGCCTCTATAAGGTTTGCAATTCGAAGAGCCTGTTCATTCTTTCCTGCTCACTTATCTTTATTGAAGTTGCCCACTTGCCAGATCCCCTCTAAAAGAGGTGGGCTTGACTGGCCATGTTTTTACAGATGATCTTGTTATACTCTCTAGCTACAACTTAATTCAAGAGACTGGACGACTGTCTCAGTGGGACGGATCACATTTCTATCCTGGGATTTTTCTTAAGCTTTAAACTTTAAACTAACAAGCAGATACAAAAGAAAGTACCAAACAAAAGCATAGCACAGTGAATAATAAGAAGGCCAACAACCCTATACCCCTTCCCCCCACCCAGTTCAAGTAATGGAACTTTGTTGGCCAACTGGGAAGCCCTTTCGTTTCGTGCAGCCCCAGCAGAGGTCCTGACGTTTATATTTGTTACTTCCTGGAGCTTCTTTCTTATATTATCAATAAACTGCTCAGTTCTGGACACTATGGTGTAGTCTTGCTTATTTTTATTTTTATTTTATTTTTTATTTTTTATTTTTTTAAAGATTTTATTTATTTATTTGACAGAGAGATCACAAGTAGGCAGAGAGAGAGGAGGAAGCAGGCTCCCTGTTGAGCAGAGAGCCCGATGTGGGCCTAGATCCCAGGACCCTGAGACCATGACCTGAGCTGAAAGCAGAGGCTTTAACCCACTGAGCCACCCAGGCGCCCAGTCTTGCCTATTTTTAAAAAAATCATAGAGGTCTGTTAGGTGTCTAAGTGCCTTCTAGTCTATAGGTTGCTTTTTGGAGTGGGTATTGTGGAGGTCCCCCAGTTAGCCCAGGACTGAGGCACTCATACACCCATCTGCCAGAGAGACTATGGAGGATACTCATAGTGTGGCCCAGGCTCTTTGTGTCCATACCTTGGTATAATCCCCTTCTACTGATTGCCGACAGGATTAACTTGCTTCTAACCAAAGAAATATGGTGAAGGTGATGGAATAACCGTTCTGTGCTTTTGTTACATTATATAAGGCTCTGTCTTATTAGCAGCAGACTCTCTATAAAGAATCTTCTTGCTGGTTTGATGAGGTAAGTGACCGCCACTGGGAAAACCCACACATCGAACTGAGGGTTGTTGCTAGGTCACTGACTCCTTTCCTGGGGCCAATCTGCTTCCACTGACTGGTTGAGCAAGACCTGACTCCTCTTGCCCCCGTGCCCAGCAATCTGTTCATCTGAATAACTGTGGAGGGGCACCCAGCTCCCATACTTTCCTGTGGGATCAGCTGTGTGTCTGTATAAGCAGGTGGTAGCTCGGCCTCCCCTTCTGCCCAATCCTGCTTCTCTCACTTTCTTACAGATGTGGCTCCTTAGCTCTCTTTCCAGTAAACCTTCTACATGCAAATCTCTGTTTCCGAGTCTGTTTCCAGGGCATCCCGTAAACCCTGTCTTCTCCTTGCAGTTTATCTTTTGAAGAACTCAGCCTGTTTGACCTGCAAAGTCTCCCTCCATCTGGATTTTGCTGATTGAAACTCCTGGGGCAGGTCAGCATGTCCTTCTGTCCTTTGTTTTTCCTGTGAATTACCAGCTGGAGGCAAGGGACGGATTGGGCTCCGGGGGTGAGATCATCAGTTCAGTAATGGGGGAGGCTGGCGGGGCATCAGCCGTGCCTGCCACACTCCCCATCTGGCTTCACATGTCAGTGTTTGCCTTTCTGATGCATGCGTATGTATATATATGTGCCTGTTTTATATATGTGTGTGCACGTGTATATATGCAATCTCATAACTATAAATTCTAAGAACAGGTAACACACACAGGTTTTTCTGTGCATCCATGTACCTATGTGTATTTACAATGTGTATATATTGTACATTAGGATATTTGTACATTTATAATCTAGACTTTTCAATTTTGCTTCTTTTCTTATTCTGCTTTTGGTCTATTTAGACAAAGCTGGGGAATAGGAGGGCAGTCAGGTACAGACTTGAAGAAAGAGCAAGGTAGATGTTTGGCTATTAGGAACAGGCTCTGGAGACTCGTGTCTTCTCCTTCGAACATACTCCTGTAAGAACTGGTCCATTTATGGCTGTGGGCGGGCTGTGGATGGGGGTTCCCTCCAAGAAGGATGAGGGGACAAGGTGATTCCTTAAGAAGGTGTAGCCCCACTACCAGTGATTCCAGAATCAAAAGGGTCATGAAGTGGTCATTTATAGGCATAGGTCACTTGTAAGTGAGAATTCAAGAGGCAATTGCTTGTTTTGGAAATTTGTGATGTCTCATCTTTTGAGGCTTAAAACACAAGATATTCTTTGGGTTGTGGTGTGGGGTAAATGTGAATACCGCAGGAGCAGCCGAGTGATGGAATAATTAATGTCTCAAGGTCAATTTCATCTTCAAGATTTGTGGTTCTGTGGTTTCTCCTTGATTTTTTTTTTCTTTCTGTAGTAAAACTTATTATAGAAGTGTTTGAGATAGATGGACCCTTTTATGAGGACTTCAAGTCAATGAAAAGCGTCACTGAGTCTTTTGACGTTTACATTATTTCATTCAAATGTGTAGTTTAAATTTTTGCGGTGAGAAATTATAAGTATTTGTCTTTCTAAAGAGATGTTGTATGGATGCTTGTGACATCTTAAGCCCCATAAAGCTGTTTTAATATTTGGATACATTAATAAATTATCTATAACTTGTGTATAGAGTTTGTTGCTCTCTGCCCAAATGGATGAAAAGAAAAAAAACCCCAACATAACAGGCAGAGGCATTGCTTTTCTTGTTTTCTATTTTTAAAGAATTGTCAAAAACTCTTTGTTTCCTTTCCCAGAGTGGACCCTGCAGGCAGGCAGTGTAGGGTAATTTTAGAAATAGGTGATACACAGAAGGCCCCAACCCAGGAGGTCATGACCTATGGCTTCGATAAGTGAAGAGTTTCTATTTTGGGACAGCGGTGTTTGTCCTGATTGTCTGCAGATCTGACAGTGGTGGGTGCCACAGTTGGCCTCCAGCCTCATTTGCCTACGGGCTCCTTGAGATAAAAGACCCAAGCACGGTCCTTCCCTTCCGTCCTTCTGAGAGTGCTTTTCTCTTTCTGCACTTCTACCTTCTGATTTCTCCCATATTCTGACTTAGCCTAGGATCTTTTGTTAATATCACATTTGCCTATATATTTTCCCTTGTCACTGCTGAAAATGTCTAGCTTTTTTTTTTTTTCCATTTGATGCAGATCCTGATTTTTGAATTTCCAAAGAGAACCTTCCTTTAACTAATAAGGATCTTGATGATGGGCATTGTCTTCGGAATTTCTTTTCCCTCAGGCTCGTTTGAGCTTCTGAGTTGTTGGACAAGAGCAAATGTTAACACACTTTTAATGTTGGGAGCTAGTTGCAATGAGTAGCTTTCATCATTTAAGAACTCTTAACATGTTTTAATATAGCACAAAGCAGGTAGAATGTGCCTTTTTAAGGGCTTTTGGTAAGAAGTGACATTTTCAACAAATAAGTGAACTGACCTAGAAGATGGTAGCTTCCAGAATCTCAGTGGAGGTTCCAAGAAGTTAACTTTTAATCATGTGCTATGAAATAACTTCTTCCCAAAGAATGGGTCCATTTAGGCAACAGAAGGGCCCTCTTTCCCACGATCAGAGAACACTACACAATGTTTCTGATCACATGGCTTTATAAATATATTTTACAGCTAAGTGTGTGGGACTAGAATTGGGCGGGTAACATTTTTTTCTTACTTTAAAACTGTCAAGGCATAAAACTTGTTTTCTCCTGTGGTTTAAGAAGTGTTCTGAGATACCAATTTACTCCCCCTTTTCAAAGCAAGTGTACTTATCAGGGAAGAGCTTGTAGTTCATGGCAACCAATTGTTGGGAATAAAAAGTCTCAAGTTGGAATTTGCAAGACAGAGACTGGCAAACTTTTTTTTGTGAAAGGCCAGAGAATAAATATTTTATTTATTATTTAATTTTTTTTGCAGGCTAAGAGGCAAAATTATAGGTACTTATACAAAAAGAGAGAAAACATTTTTCACAATTGTTTGTTGACAAAATTAAAAATGTAATAATCATCATTGTGTACAATTCTTACAAAAGATTTATGCATTTATTTTAGAGGGAGAGAAAGAGCAGGAGTGGGGAGGAGAGGAAGAGGGAGGGGGAGAGAGAGAGAGACTCTCAAGCAGACGCCCCGCTGAGCACGGGGGCTGGATTCCATGACTTCTGAGATCATGACCTGACCTGAAACCAAGAGTTGGATGCTCAATCAGCTGAGCCACTCAGGTGCCCCACTGTGTATAATTTTTGTAGTGTAGGTCTATTGATGAGAAGAATGAGGTTTTTGGGGGGGTGAGGGGAAGGGGATAATGTTTCACTTAACTGGGATTCAAAGTTAGCTGTCACCATGGAATCAATTGTAAATGTTTGTTTGTAAAAGCTGCTCTGAGCTGGTGGGCTGGAAGCAGCAGGTGGCCAGCGGGATTTGGCCTGCAGACCATGGGCTAGGAGGACCCATCCACCCACCACTCCCTGCGTGCTGTGTCTGAGCTTAGTTCTTCTGACTGTGGGGACATTACAAAAGTAGAGAAATATCTACGTTCAAGGGTGTACACGTATGAAGCCAAAGCAAGAGTTATCTCCCACTATTTTTTTTTTTTAAATTTAAGAAGTATGGAGCATTCTGCACCTGTTCACGGGGGTAGGTTCTAGTTGCCTTTCTTTTCCAGTGAGTGGCTCAGTCCCAGGACGCCATTCTGCTAGGCCTGGCCTCTGGCTATCAATAATACTAAGTAGCCCTTCTTAATGTTTTTAGTTGCCTGCCACATGCTGGGTGGTAGAGATGGCATGCGGAGAAGGGGGGACAAGTACTCACTCTTGGGCACTCGCAGTGGAGTGGACAGCGGACATTTGGGGGACAGGTGTCAGTGAGCCAGGCTGAGTGTCCCATGCTGCTCATCGAATTTAGTTCCCACACGGACCCTCCCGACTTTCTATTTTTATCATCAGTTCATAAATTGGAAGTAGAATCTTAGATAATAGCAAATAATAACTGGGTCCTTAACTATGTGCAAGATTCAGCGCTCAGGGTTTTACCAGGCTTGTCTCATTTAAGTGCAGTGGTACCATTGCCCTCATTTTATAAATGTGGAAACGGAGGCA
Source organism: Spilogale gracilis (assembly GCA_004023965.1). NCBI lineage: Eukaryota > Metazoa > Chordata > Mammalia > Carnivora > Mephitidae > Spilogale > Spilogale gracilis. The sequence continues at coordinate 75,412 of PITA01007067.1, read as the reverse complement.
TAAAGAGAGAAGCTGCCCACAGGTGCTCTCAGCTGGGAAGAGGCGGAGCGGGGCTTGAACCCAGACGGTCTCTGCTCTAGCACCGGGCATTTCATCTTGTGCTTTTTTTAATCTTAGAAAGGGTACATTTCTTGTTCGAGCTCGCATGGGTCGCATATGGCCAAACTGAGACTTGAATTTCAGGGTGTCAGACTCCAGAACTCTTGTCATTCACTGCCTGTGGCACCCCGTGCCGCCGCCCCCCCCCCCCCCCCCCCCCCCGTCTTCTGCTTTGTCGCCAGGATGGATCCTTCATTCATAAAAGATGAGGTTCCAAGATAAGGGAAGGATGTGGGGCTAGTTCACCAGGTGAGAAACACAGGAAGCAGGGAGAATAGAGCCCTGTTTTCATAGCGTCTCCCAATCCACAGAGGGGAGGGAGCCATACAGGCTGGGTCTGCCCACTAGTCAACGGTCTGAACCAGGGAGGTCTGGCCCAACTGCTCGCTCTTTACCGATCTTGGGCAAATCACATGTCATTTTTAATCCTCAATTTCCTTATCTGGAAAATGGCAGTTAATAAAACTTCCCTGGAAGGGAATTGAACGAGAACATGTTTAAAATATTCTTGTCTTGGGATTCCTGGGTGACTCAGTTGTTAAGTGTCTGCCTTCAGCTCAGGTCATGATCTGGGAGTCCCAGGATCGAGCCCCACATCGGGCTCCCTTGCTCTGAAGGTAGCCTGCTTCTCCCTCTCTCACTCCCCCTGCTTGTGTTCCTTCTCTAGCTGTGTTCCTCTCTGTCAAATAAATAAATAAAAACTTAAAATAAAATAAAATGTTCTTGTCTTCTGTGATATATAGTTTTCAGAATGAACTTAGCCAGGCTACAGCACCCAATGATTTAATCAAACATTAACTGAGGTGTTGGCGTGAAGACATTTTCGAGATGTGGTTAACATGGTCAGGTGGCTATCTAGAAAGGAGATCATCCTTGATAATGTGGGTGGGCTTCTTCTAATCAGGTGAAGGCTATAAGAGCAAAGACTGAGATTCCCCAAAGAAGAAATTCTACTCCAAGACTGCAACCTAGAAATCCTGCCTGAGTTTTCAGCCTGCTCGTGGCTTGTAGATTAGATTTTGGAGAAAGCTGACTGATACATTCTCCGACGGACACTTCATCCACAGTCACTAGGTTAAGTAACTATAGCTCTAGGTCTCCTAAGCCCTATAGAAAGTCGCTGGCTTCTTGGTGATACAAATCACTGAAATCTCCACATTTTACTTTCATTTCGTTTACACATTTGAGGCCTGCAAAATAAAAGGACTTCTACCTTTGAATTTCATTCTAATTACCAAATGTATTCGCAACACAATCTTCTTTGAGCTGTGCTGCTGTGGTAAAAATACAGATATGGTTCCATCAGCATAAAGCCTGACTGATTAAAGGAAAATGGCATGGTGAATTGAACGATGTTTTAACTACTATATCTAATTACAAAGAAGAACATGTTACCAAAATTTGAATGTGTTCTATAATAAAAAAACAAGGGCAATTAACAATCAAACAAGCAACTGCTTTCTTGACAGGCAGATGACACAGAACAGGACTAAGGAAAATGCAGAAAGATTTTGCCTGACGAGGAAAGACGAGCTGGTCCTTCAGACTGTAAGGTAAGATCCAAGGAGCATATGACTTTGTGATTATAAGGCTGACACTGGAATTGCTGTGCTTGGTTCTAAGTTATTGAAGAAAAGTCCTCTTTATATTAAAATGAGAGAAAACATGTATTTTATAAGTTCTCAGAAATCTTGATATGAAAGACACTTGTTTTCCCACGTGTAATCAATCTTAGTTGGAGATAAATTAGTACTTATCTTTTTAAAACGCCCATTCAAATATATATATTTCTTTACTGTATTATCCTTTGGATATTTTGGTTTATATTCAGAATTTCATAGTCTGACCTCGTGACTATCCCACTGGGATCTGTGTGGCTAATGAAGTTAACATCTGTAAATTACCATGAGCTCTAAGAATGAGAAGTCCTGGACAAGTTAAGAATTTCCTAATCAACCCAGTTCTTTCCTCTTTCAGGCAGGGAGATGGAAGGTGTTCTCTTTCTCCTGGCCATACTGCTGTTACTTTCCCCAACATTATTCTTAATGAGCCCGAGAATGGGCTAGTGGGTTGATCACTGTCCACCCGGGAGGATGGATCCTTTATACTCAGTCTTTGGTCCCTGGTCACCAGAGCGCATCTGATGGTTCGCAGGCATGATTTTCTTGGCCAAAGGTTCTGGTTTGCAAACTATAGCATGAGTAAGAATCATACAAAGAGCTTGCTACAAATGCAAAAGCCTGAGCGTCACCTCTAGAGATCCTGAATTAGTGGTTCTGGGGTGAAATTCAGTAATCTTCCTTCTTAACAAGCACCTTAGATGACCCAGACGTAGGTAGTTCCTAAACCACATTTTAAGAAATACTCATCTGCTGCAGAGTGATATGCCTCTCCTTTAAAAACCAGACAAACAAAAAAACCAACAAACAAAAAGCTGTTGCAACCCCTAACAGTACATGTGTGCACACCTAGCTCTAACATTTATCAATGTATTTACATAATACCTACTGCTCTATTTTTTTACATACCTACATTCTGTAGGTCGCAAAACACATGAGAATAGAAATTAAACACTTTAAGATGCTCTCAAGAAGAAACAAATAATATTTGATACATTTTAGAAACTTATTTTATTCATTCTGGTACATACTCTTTGCTCTCACTAGATGTTATTAATATATTTAGCTTAGCTATACTAATTATATTTTAATAAGAGCATGGTGATCAAACATGCTCCATTATTTTGAAAATATGGGTTAAACATATTCTGAAGCAGGTGTTTGAAGATCTGTCTCAAAGTTCAATTTCTTTTGATCTTTGGTTATCATAGATTTCATAGCCAAAAAAAGTACCTTTCAAAGATGCACAGATTCAAATGAAAGATGTGCATCAATGATGGGGCTTGCTAAAGTGTGTGATCCTTACAAATTCGACCTATTGATCATGCAATATTTTTACTGAAATTTGGCTGGTAAATTTCCATGGTCTCTGATGTCATTTAGTTATTTTTCCAAGTTAATCAGATTATGCTGAATTTTTGTATTTCTTTTTTCTTTTTTTTTAAATTTTTCTTTATTTAAGTAATCTTAAGTAATCTCTCTTAACATTCAACGCAAGGCTCAAAGTCACAACCCCTAGATCAAGAGTTGCACGCTCCTCTGAGCCAGCTGGGCACCCTGAATTTTTACATTTCTAAAAAAAATGTCAAAAACCTGAAATGTTCTTATTTGGACGATTTCAAAACAGGCTAGAAAGTTCTTTTCCAGGTTGGAGTGCACAGAATTTTTACAGTGATAGATAATTTTTTCTTCCAGAAGTCATGTAACAACAATAATATTTCTAAGCTTCTATTTTCAAATACCTGAAACTCATAGCTTGAACTATTTTCTAAAAGCAATATTATTTTTTAGTTATTATTAAACTAGCACCTTTATTTTGAGGGGAAAGGTAAAATTTAGATATACACATAGAGATAAATAGATGTAAAGATAGAAACAGAATGATACTTGGTATAGTAGCATACAACTGAGAACAGCCAGTCCTTAAGAAAATGTTGGCCAATTGGAACACTGGTGTTGTAGTAAAAGAAAAATATGTCCCTCTTTTTTAAAGTTGAAAAAGTTTCAAATTATTTCCTAAAGTGACGGCCAAGGAGCATCTGTGGTATGAAAGCTTTTCGTGACATCTCATGACATTTCATGATATCTCATGACAACGCATGATGAACAGCCTATTATAGAAAAGTCCTATGTTTTGGAAAAGTAAGAACCTCGACGGCCTCCTGAAGAAATGTGTGCATTTCTGGCTTTCACGTCTTTGTTGCAATAGCTTTTAAGTGCGAGGATATCTCTGTAATCTTAGCCCAGAATTGTTTGTGCCAAACAAATACTTTTTGTTTTTCATTATTATGCAAGAAACCTCAAAAGCGACTTCAAACCATTTTCCATTAAGTTTCAGAGAAACTTTGTAAAGCCCTGACTGAGTTTTCTGTGGCTTTAAAAATTGCTAAAAAAAAATCAGTTTGGATTTCATGTTCTTAATGCTGAGGTTTTTAAATGCCTTGCTAATCTGGATGACTTGAAACCCATCCTTCAGTAATATCTCAGCACACATCCTATACACTTAAGGCCAGGTCATTGCTTGGTAAAAACTCAGACTTCAAAGAGGTGTGATAACGTCTCATTTTTCTAGTCATCTTTTGGTCAGATCTGATGAGAGTTTTCATTGTTTTTGCCAGTGTGGCCCCAAAGCATTAGGGACAGAAGTCTCAGCTCTGCCTTTTTTTTTCTTCCTTTCTTTCTTTCTTTCTTTTTTTTTTTTTAAAGATTTTATTTATTTATTTGACAGAGAGAAACACAGCCAGAGAGGGAACACAAGCAGGGGGAGTGAGAGAGGGAGAAGCAGGCTTCCCGCCGAGCAGGGAGCCCGATGTGGGACTCGATCTTGCGTCTCCAGGATCATGACCTGAGCTGAAAGCAGTCGCTTAACCAACTGAGCCACCCAGGAGCCCTCCCCCCCCTTTTTTTTAATTGCTCACTTGTATTTGGACTCTTTGTATTACCTTCAACGCATGGTTTCCCTTTAAATTCACTTGTTCATTTTGTTACTTGGCTTAATTACAACCAAATAATATCCCTCCTAGAACAGCTTCACCTGGCACGTGTAAAATGCACAACTTTGCAGTGCATGGCACGTGAATGTTGGCGAACAGGTGTCGCTGTCCATCAGGCCTCGTTGTGTTAGGAAGGTTCTGTCCTTCCCTTAGGTCATGCCAGGTCCTACAGATCCAGTGGCCTACAGGCGGAGTGAGGGCACAAATCATACACATGAGATATTAGGAAAGCATGACTTCTCTTTTCTATGACTACAAAATACAAGTAGCATGTCTGAAACTGTCTCCTTCCACCCCAGGAATCACCTGGAGCATTCCCTGGGGTAGGAACAGCTACTCTAAAGAGGGTGACCGGCAAGTGCCCACAGATGCAAGATGGATGGAGGCAGGAAGTCCAGCTCTTCCCTGGGGCTGGGAGGCCATGCTGAGGGACATAGTATAAAGCTCTGTACTCTCTCCCTAAGAGCTCTGTGTGTGTGTGCACATGTGTGTGTGTTGTGTGCTCATGCCTGCATGCTTCCACCATGCAAATTACGCTGGTAGAGGAAACATTGCATTCTACAATCCTTACCATGTTGTAGACTATTCTTAATTACGCAAGTAAGAAAATTCCCCCTACGAGTTTATTTTTGCATTGATTTCACTGTGATTTCAAGACAACTCATCAAAAATGTGGAGAAAGTGACTGCTGAAGCTTTACTACAGATGGGAGTTTATATGTCCTTCATCTTTCTCAAACGTACGGGACGGTATATTCCATGAATGCAGGATCACGTGTCTTGTTCATTGCACTGTCCCACCACCCAGAGATGAGCACCAGCAGGCATCAGATAAATATTGGTAGACTGAATAAATGAATGAACGAATGAATGAATGAATAAGCAGCAAACTTCTGACCTCCCAGGTTGTTCTTATCATGGCTTTGCCTTTGTACTGTTTACTTGTGTATTTATTTCATCTTGAGTTTCGTGCATGTGTGCAAGCTGCTTTAATCCAACAGCATGAAAATGATTTATGTTAGTATCATGACAGTAAAGGTATCCTTTATTGAGTGCTCGTGTGCCATTGGGGGTTAGGTGTTTTGTTAAGAACTCCATACACATGTATTTCCTTAATTCTCACATAGCCCCCTAAGGTAGGAATGATGACTTCTATTTTCTAGCACAAAGGAGGCTTGAAAAAGTTCAGTAAGTTGCATAAAGTGACCCTGAGATGAAGTTCTGGGATTTTAATTATGACCTACCTTTTTGTGGAGCCTGGGCTCTTTGTGCTTCCAACTGACTGACACTGAGATTACTTAGATATTGTGAGGGAGGGTATGAAACAGTAAGACTTTCCATTGCTTGGTAAATCCATGTTTTTCTAAGAGCATAAGTCTTTGATTCATTATTTTGAGATGTCCTTTAAGATTTTCTCTGCATTTGGGCCCACTTTACAGGCCACATTCTATATAGGCAACTTAGATTATATATGGCTTGATATTATCACTTGAAATTTGATATATCTGTGAAAACAAATCATTTTTTTAAAGGAAATGTTTCAAACATCAGTCTTGGTTACATATAGTTAGTATCTTCATCATGTGGGAAAACAAAAATTCATCCTTAATTAAATATGTGAATCAAACAGTCACTCCATAGACCTGGCAGGAGGTAATCACAAAGCTGGACAGTTCAGAAGAAAGTGATATAGTATGTTCTCTGAGGATGTCTATTTCAGAGCATGTTTGGTTGCATATTCCAAATCTGAGTGGGGAGAATATTTTTCAGCTTTTGAGAATGAGGTTTCATTAATGGGATCATTTTTAGCGCTATAAGAGCTTCATGGAAAAGACTTGTCTTTTTCTCTCCCAAACATCCCCCTTTCATCCCAGTGCTCCTCAATATAAGGTGCTTCCTTCTCATTTTGGAAAAAAGAACCTTAGGTCTTCTCTTTACCCTTCCCCACCCACCTGTTCAAAATGTGAGATCATCGCTAAGCTTGAAGAGTCACTGTGGAAATTACTCACCTTTGCAGAAGTGCTTGGGAATACGCCCAGCTGCATCCCAGATACATTATGTGCGGGTGAATTACCACAACCCTGATGCTCGCTTCACTCATCCTGCACCTTCCTTCATGGCTGTGTGTCATTAGCAAAACAGCTGCCCCAATCTTTCTGAGTCCAGTGAAACATACCGCCACCCAGGCTTAGGTGATGGCAAGGCATTACTCAGTTTTTGGCTTTTAGATAACACACCAGAGCGTAAGACAACTTCATAATCTCTCTAGTAGATTCTGCCTGTAGGGTTTAAAGATGAAAACGAGCTGGCTTTGATTGCATACGTGCATTTAAAAACATGAAGGACATACCAAAACTTGTATTATTAACGCAACTTGGAAACTGTTGTTGGACTTGTCCCTCATTTTCATATCGGGCTTCTTGAATAGGTAGGTGCATGGGATTCTAAAACCCATAAATTGAGGCTAAGTTGAAAAAGAAATAAAGTTACCTAATCTTCTCTATAAAACTGTGTGAGTGATTTAAAAAAATGAGTCTCAATGGAGCAACAGTTTGGAGAACATGTCTTCTGTGAAATTTGCTCGAGGCTGAAACCATGTTCATTTACTTTAAAGAGTTAAAGAATTGAAATAGTGTTGTTTTCCTATGTTAGGGTTCATGTGACTTATCACATGAAAAGCAGGAAGGACAGAGATGAGTTTTGTCGGGGAACCCCCATTTCCCTCATTGTTCCTTAAAAAATGTTTTCAGATGGCTAGAGGGGCAAATCAACATACATAGAAATGGTTAAATTCTTCCTCGGAATTCCATGGGAATTAGCAGTCTGTAGACCAGCGCTGTGGCCTGAAATGTCATGGTTGGACCATGACTTCCTATGGGTCTGCTGTTGATGGCCAGTCTCTTGTTTTTCTTTCTTCAGTGCGTACATATGCCCAGAGGCTGTTTGTAATGGGAGAATTTTAAGAAATTCATAAATTTGAAACACCCCACACATACAAAATTCTTTCTGAATGTGTCAGCCTAATGTTCTTTTCCCAAATTCACATAAAATAAAGCAGCATAATAGCCATGTCTTTGTAATAGCCTATCTTAACATTTAATTTTTATTGATCTTTACCTGCAATACTAAGTAACATGAATAGAGCAATATAAATTGGCCATCTGAGTTTAAGTGGCTCCAAAATTATCTTTTGATGTTTATTTCTTTGAAATAAATGCACCTCACATTTAATTTCAAAGCAAACAAACATCGTCTAAAGGAATGAAAATTTGTATGCCTTGACATGTACATTTTAAAAAGTGTTTATAGAGTATGAATTAACTTGCTTTGTATATAGAAGAAATATAGACTCTTCAAAGAGCAAGCATCTGATCTTTAAGAACTGAGTTCATTGAGGTTAAATTGTGCTCAGGGTGTTTAAGGTAAAAAAGAAAGAAAAAGGAGATTAGACCTCTCCTTATGGCAGGAAGAAGCTCATTTCCAGGGTAGAAACTTTTGAAACCCATAAAATATGTTCCAGATTCAAGACTTGATGAGTTCATGCATCATATCTGGACACTTCACTTCTGTGATAGAGAAAGTCTTGGGACTAGTTCCCTTCCATTTAAAAATACCCAAAGTATATGTGAGAGACAAATTTTAAAAATTAAAGTAGTTATAATTCTGTTTTGTTTAACACTAATGATTTCCTTTTATGCATCCAATCTTTCAGACGTCAAAAGGCCAAAACTCAAATGTGTGACAAAACCAGAAACACAGAGCACTGATGAATTTCTACTAAGCCCTAAGAAAACATCCATTAAAATTTAAGAAGAAGGTAGAGATACCTGACCAGGGGTTCCTAAGCTTTTTTGTGCCACGGATCCTTGGGCACTCTGGTCAATAAGCTGGAATATTGTTTCTACGTGCAGAAAAATAAGACACACAGGATTCCAAAAACTCCAATTATATTGAAAAGTCATGTTAATTGAACTATGTAAAAAAAATACCACACACCCAATTTGTGAAGTAGTAATACCTGTGTCTATTAATGTATCAAAGAACAATAACTATGATCATTTTGAAGTAGAAATGACCATAAGTGATACTTTGAGATGCCTGCCAAGTTATAATGTGATGTGAAAATATCTATGATTTCTCTTGCTGGCCATGTCACAGAAGCTGCTAATAATGCTGTAGTTTGTTGAAGGAAACATGAGATTTCAGTTAGAGGTTAGTGAAACTGAAGCTATAATTTCTTTCCATTCAACTTCACAGACCTCCCTGAGATCTACCGGAAGAGTCCCTGAAGGATCTGTGGACCCCAGGTTAGGAAGCCCTGCTCTAAATCTAAAACACAAGTCCTTGACCACAAATGTATTGTTTAATGGGTTTGGCTTTGGTCAAGATTTAGCCTAATACTTTGGTCATCTTAGCAAAAGAGTAGAGTTCTCTACGGTGGGTATTTACGGCAAGAATGTCAAAAGCAAAAAACCAGCCACTGCCCCAGGGGTTATTTGTTTGACTTGAGGTTATATCTTTAAAGGTGTAAGAACATCTCTCCTTTTTAAAGGCCTGAATTGCATTTAAAGTTTCCTCCATTTTGCTCATAGTTATATTTTGTCCGACTACACCATTTCATTTGTCTTGTATTTTTAACTTTTAATGTGTATGCATCTGTTCAAGTAAGTTGTTGCAAAGTCTTCAAGGGAAGGAATAGGTCTTTTTTTTTGGTATTTAGAAAATTCATAACAGATATGCACAAAGCAGAGACTTACTATTTGCAGATTGAAAGAAATGACAGGTTATAAAATGCAAGTATTCATACTGCACATTTGAAAAATCTTTTCCTTGAGAAGTTGGAAGTTATTTGGGTTTTTATATTATTCGTCCTCTTACTCTCTTACTCTTTTGAGAAATGAATTAGAGAAAGAGAAAGATGACAAATGGAATGGGTATGGATAAATTATTCCATAGAGAATTTGAGAACATCATGGAACTTTCTCATTGTTGATTAAGAATAGATTATTTTACCAAGCTACCTGCCAGATTAATGCCATATCTTCACTATATGGCCACCCAGGATCTAATTTAAAGCCCCTAGGACAGGGACCTACTTCCTAAAATAGCTCATTTTGAGGGGGGATAATCTTATTGTTAGGAAAATTCCTCAGAATGAAGGATACTTGTCCTTCTTTTTTGTTGAGGAAATCTTCCTGAGATAATAGATTGCAGAATGCCAAGCAGCAAGAATTTTGCCACTCTGCCTACTTGTGATCTCTCTCTCTGTCAAATAAATTAAAAAAAAAAAAAAAGATTAAAAAAAAAAAAGAATTTTGCCCTGGAGGGCTTTGCCGGCTGGAGGAAAGAGAAAAAGACATTGATTCTCACTGTAGTCACAACTAACGTGATAGCAACAAAATAACTTTTCATGTTTCCATGTGACTGAGCCATTTTTTGAAAAGACTCTTGAGGAATCTATCATGTGAAATGTCTGAAGTCAGGCTTAAAAGACATACATCTTAGGTTTAACTTCATGACCATGTCAAAGTTACTAAGTGCTTTTTAAGCTTAAGTCTTCTTTGGAAACATGGCAATAGTAATATCAGTCTCATGGAACTTCCAATGAAAATTAAATAAGACAGTGCAAGAAAATTATCAGGTCAGTGCTTAGTATATTAGCAGGAAGCTTTCAGCTGTGCAACAGCAAGATCCAAGTCAAAATAGCTCTAACAATGAGAGGGAGCTTGTTATCCTACATGTAAGGGAGTTGGAAGCAGGCACATTTTAAGGTTTGACTTAGAGGGTTCATCATGTCATCAGAGATCCAGGGGTTTTTGTTTCTGTGTTTGTTTTTAATCTTCCCACTTAGATTTCTTTATTTTATTACTCGCATTTTCAGACTTGTCAAAATGTTCAAGCAGCTTCAAGCCTCATGTTATTACACCATAAACCCCACAGCAGATCTTCTCTTGCATCTGGTTGGTCAAGACGCATCACATGCTCCTTTCATAAACCAATGATTGGAAGGAGGAGGTGGGATTACTATAGTGTGAATTAGTAAAATGTTATTTCTTGGGTCTGGGGAGGATCACTTCCACTCTTTTCCAGAAGATGGCCACCAGATTACTGAGTAAAGTTCAGGTTCTAGTATCAAAGAGAAAGTGGAGGAGTGGTTGCTTGGAGATAACCAGTAGCGACTGCCATATTATCCTTCAGATACTACGTTATTATAAAATCAAAGAATATAAAGGATTAAAAGTCGTGGCAGTAACATGACTCCACCAGTCCCTCACGGTATATGGTCTCGGACAGATCACACAGCCTCTCGAGGCTCAGTTTTCCCATCGACTAAATGGAGTCGTACAAGTATGCCTATTCCTCAGGGTCATAAAAAAATAATGTAGTGAAAGTCATTGATCAAAGGAGCTCTCTTCAATATTTACTTCAACCTGTAAACAGACAATATATTATAATGATATTATGATGGCTTCTTTTTTTTATGATGAAGAATATAATCATTCAGCTTTTCAGTTTCAAAGCTGGCAACTGAATCTCGATCTCTTGTGGTTTCTCATCTCATCAAACAAACAAACAAACGAACTTTTATAATTGTGTACTACAATAAATATACAGAAAAGTGCATAAAATATAAAGGGAAATCTGAACAAGTTAATGAACACTGAATATTACTGTGATCTGTATCCAGGTCAAGAAATAACACTACCAAATGCCCCAGAAGCCCCATGGCATCATAGAATTAAAAAAAAAATAATAAAATATATATATGTATATATATATATATTAGCAGCATCAACTGAATTTTTTGTATCTAAGAGTTTGACACTGTGTCATACGTATCTCACACTATTTTGTGTTTTTGTATCGACCAGTATTTTCATGATTCTCCTATGGTAATCATGATCACTGCCAAGCATTACGTGTGTGTGTGTGTGTGTGTGTGTGTGTGTGTGTGTGTGTTTTAGGCACCATGTCAGGCATGGTTCTGTCTTTTCATGAAGATATTCCTAATTGTAACATTCTTCCCATGATTGGAAGATCAAGATCAGACTTCTGTTAATGTGGCTTCTTGTGCTAAACTCCAAGGATCAGGATTTCAGATTATTGTGAACTTGGGAAAATCTTTCCCAAAATTTACAGAGTGATCTATCTCTAAGTTTGTTTGTATCTTTTTTTTATCACAAAGATTTGTCAATTGTTGACAAAGAAATTTTTTAGAAGATTCATATTTTTTTAGTATACTTAATTCATTTCTCTTTTTTTCCTCATGAATATTACCTCCAAATTCTACATTTTGCCTTGACATTTGCCGCATTATAAACAATTAAGTAGATTAGCAGTGATTGGATTTAAGGAGTTCCATTTCCAATCGAGATGGGACAATGATTGAATTTACTTTCCCACTGGAAACAACTAAAAAAATGGACAATAAAGTGACAACAGTGAAGATATTAGACATCGGGCAACCAAAGTCAGTAATCCCTAATAGGTAAGAAACAAATGAGGTGATTCTTAGTATTGTTCCAATTTATTTCTTTTAGGAAGTTTCCAGACTTCAGTACACAAAGTGGAACATAAGAAGATGTACACAGTCTCTCTGAGTTGAAGAGACATCTGGGGAAGACAAGGCAGCTGGAGTGGGCAGGGCAGAGCACCAAAAAGTAAAGAACTGTGCATTGGATGCCAGAGATTTGCATAAAGTCTCTCCTAAATATTCATCTGAGTGCTCATTAGCACATGTGCACGAGGAAAGTCTTCTACAGTGGAAGAGAATCACTCCAGAGGAGTAGAGGGAGTGGTGCCTGAAGGTTGTCACATGGGGCTAGGAGGAGTACCTGTTTCCAAGAGCCAGAGTGGAAAATTTCGGAATTCATGGGATGCCAATTAGAGTACTAAGGATTATCTTGCCTCAGTATCAGGGAAGGTACAAACTAGTCTAAACACTACTCTGGTTCTGCTTAACAAAGCAAGGTGTGGAAGGCTTTAACTATTTTCAAGTAATTTAACAGTGTCACAGAATAAGATTCAAGAGTATTTATAGGAATACACACATAACTAGTACCCAACAAAGTGAGAAAATTGCTAGGCATGCAAAAAGCAAGCAAATACCAATCAGTAATGGACTCAGAAATGACACAGATAATTGAACTACTAGACAAGGACATTAAAATAGTTGTTATTGCTCTGTTTGATATATTCAAGAAACTAGAAGAAAGATTGAATATGTTACATAGAGACACAGAAGACATACAGATGATCCAAATCATTTTTAAAATTTTTAAATGATCCAAATCGTTTTTAAAATCTGAGACTTAAAAAAATACATGGGGTGGGGGAGGCCTGGTGGCTCCGTAGGTTAAGCATCTGCCTTCAGCTCAGGTCATGATCCCAGGGTGCTGGGATCGAGTCCCACATTGGGCTCCTTGTTCAGCAGAGAGCCTGCTTCTCCCTCTGCCTGCCACTCTTCCTGCTTGTGCACATGCTCTCTCTCTCTCTCTCTCTCTCTGGCAAACAAATAAATAAAATCTTAAAAGGAATACCTGGGGTGGGATTAACCATAGATTAGACATTGCAGAAGAAAAGATTAAAGAATGTGAAGACATCGATACAAACAGAAAAGACTAAAAAACGTAAGGATGGAATATAGTTAGCTGTGGGACGATTTCAGATGGATGAGGATACATGAAATTGTTGTGTCCACAAGAGAGGATAAGGGATGGGGGAAGGAAGAAAGCATATTTGAATAAATGATGACTGGAAACTTTCTAAATCTGATGAAAAGTATAAATTCACAAATATGAAAAAATCAACAAATCAAAAGCACAAGAAACATGAAGCAAATTATATCAAAACACATTATAATCAATTTGCTTACAGCCAGTAATAAAAAGATACATATTAAAAGTAGATAATATAGGGGCGGCTGGGTGGCTCAGTTGGTTAAGCAACTGCCTTTGGCTCAGGTCATGATCCCAGAGACCGGGGATAGAGCCCCACATCGGGTTCCCCGATCGCCGGGAAGCCTGCTTCTCCCTCTCTCACTCCCCCTGCTTGTGTTCCCTCTCTAGCTGTGTTTCTCTCTGTCAAATAAATAAAAAAATCTTTTTTTTAAAAAAGTAGATAATATATTAAAAGTAACAATTGAGCTTGAGACTTTTCTCTTTTCCCCATCTCATACCATATAGACACACACTGCTCTCTCTCTGTGTGTCACACACACACACACACACACACACTTTAATTATTTGAGTTCTTTCTGTCCCCAGCATTTGGTTTGACTAAAACTAAGCATTTGCTTTGTGTAACTACAGAAGGACAATTTTTATTTTAAAATTTAATTCATTTGATCTGATTTAGGAAGAGCATATCCCCTTAACTTTAGGAACTTACACTCCAGTGAAACAGCTGTTTCCATGATCTTGCCTGGGAACCAGGCCACCAGTAAATATTTCACATGCACATATGATGCCTTTAAGCTCTTGATGATTATCTACAGCAATTAGGATGCTCTGACATCTGGTGTCTCCTTGATTACATCTTTCATGAAAGTTCTAAGTGTTAAGAAATAAACTGGTGAGGATGAGCAGCCTCCTTCATGGAACAAAGGGCCCTTCTTTACATCAGACAACCATTCAGGAGGAGGAGGGCCATTTTCCACCATGGATGATATGGGCAGCATGGTAGAATCACGGAATGGCTTCTAGAGATCAACCTCCTTTCCTATACAATTACAAGAGAATAACAGAAACCCCAGGGGGTGTGTGATGACTTGTTTTGCTTCCACATTAGAAGTCACGGAGTCCTAGACATTCTGATTTAGTTGAATTCCAGTTGGACCAAATAATCTGATCATTCCCTTCCGATTGGTGGCAATGGAGCTTGCTCTAAATGTTTTTGCCAGGATGGGCATTTCAACATTTGACCTTGACCATATGAAGCCGGAAGTCCCTAACAATGGCCCCATGTCATCAATGCTGAGATTTTCAGACCACTTTTATATCTTTGATTATCTCCCAGCCCCATTCTCTTTATATTCTTTCATGATTTATCTTTCTACTTTTTCTCCTTTTGTATCTATGCTTTTGCAGTATCTCTTTTTATAAAGCCAAATAACATTCCACAAGTTCCTTATAATGGGAAAATGCCATCTTACCATTGAACAATACACACGCCTTTCATAGTGTTGTTGCTATATGGTTTCATACTGAGGCTTTATACGTGCTGGGTAGTTTGAGTGCCAACATTTCAATCTGGCAAGATTACCCATTAGACAAGAATGCCACGCAGCTTACACTCATGTCTAATGGTATAAAATTCAATGAAAATTAAGATGTGATACTGGAGTATCTACAAGTGTGACATCACAATGAAGCCTTTGGTATTGCAATTTGGTATCTTTAACTACAAAAACAACTGTTTACACGCATCTCATCCAAAGAGATTACAATTCTCATTATACTAGAAACGCTAATGTCCAACTGTCTTCTAAATTTTTTTTTAAGATTTTACTTTTATTTATTTGTCAGAGAGAGAGAGCAAGCTAGCTGGGGACAGATAGAGGGAGAGGGAGAGAATCTCAAGCACACTCCCCATTAAGTGCAGAGCCTGACACCCAGGCACCCTATCTACAAATGTTTTTAAGAACTGCAGTTGATATGGAATATGTCAAATGCAGATTCACAGAACAAAACAGTTGTGCATTCTGTAGGCTTTGCTGAGCCAATATTTATTCATTCACTCATATATAAATGCATCCAGTCATTCACTGAAGCATTGGAGAACATCTCAGACCTGCCAGAGGTGCTGTTCTCACCGCCATGTGAGTATATCTCTTTTATAGCCCTCAGTGCATTAGGCAATGCTATTTGTACAGTGGTCCCTTTTGCCAGCCTCTGAACTCTTCAAGCTCTAGGATTGTACAAAGATGTGTTATGCAGATTTCCTGAGCCAGTCATCTGATAGCTAGGATTCTTCTCAAGGTTGCATTAATGTCACAGGTTATTAATTACCATGATCTTTAAAACCTCCACTTTCATCGAAGTAAAATGTCTAGACAACCACATTTTTCCTCCGTTGAGAGAATATACCATGTATCCTGCAGTGTTTCTTCCAAAGCATTCAATCCAGAGTATAGACACCCTACAATCTGGATATGCAGCTGGGGCTTCTCAAGTAACTTTCTGTATCCGTCTACCCTCCCGGTCTCTTACCCCAGAAAACCATCATGTCCTCCCTCCCCTGGTTTTGATACCCACTGTTCTCTCAGTTACCCTGAAGCCAAGCCTTGCGTCCACTCTCTTTCTCTCTGCAGCTTCCTCTTCAGTCACTCCCCTCCCAATACTGTCAGTTCTCCTCCATAACTGTATAGAATGTTTATATAAGAACTATTTCCTCTCGTTAGACCCTTCCTTTTGTCATTGATTCTTTCATTAGTTCACTCACCTTATTTTGAAGACCTCTATGAATGCTGAATGTTTTGCAGGGACTTCTTGGCATTAAAATGTAAAGATAATGAAGATATGAGTTTTATTCTTTAGGAGTTTAGAGACTAGCCAGCGCGCTAGTATATAAAGAGCTATACTCAGAATCTAATAGGAGATAGAGGCAAAGCTGTTAAGAGTGATGTAGAAATCCAGAATGATCCCCGCTCTGTGGAGTTACCAGTGTTTGCACAATTGAATACAAACTCCTCACCCAGGCCTTGTAAACCTTCTACATACAGCCTCATTCTAACTTTCCAAGTTCACCTCCTACTTCTCCTGGCTTTGTGGTACTGTATACTCTGGTCAATTTTTCTCTCTCTGATCCCTGAAAATACCTTCAAGTATTCTGCTCTCCTTCTCTTCTGTGAAAATCCTTTCCCCATCTCTTGTGAATATGCCAGTTACATATCCCTGGCCACTTGGAATGCTATCTCCAGTCTTTCCTGCCAACCTGATAGAATCTTTCTCTCCTTTCAGTCCACAGAGCATATCTTTTGTACTCTTCTTATGTCATTATGTCACCTCTACATTATAATTATATACATATTGGGTTGTAGGTCTTTGAAGGCAGATGGAATTACTTATCTTTGTTGACCAGATTCTCAAAAATACTGTTCAGTTCAATTATGCATGGGGCAAGAAAGAGTTGTTATATGAAAAGACGTCTGGCCAGAACGTCAGGGTATTAGGACTAGTTACTTAATCTCACAGTCTCCATATCTTCACCAGCAAAATGGGAGTATTAATACCTGTCTTATTTATCATATAGAATGGGGACAAAAACCTAAAAATATAGGTATGAATATATTTGAAAAAACTTGAGAACCATAGAAATCTGTTGATTACAGCACTGAAGAAGTTAATAAGGATTTTGTGGAAAGTTAAAAAATATGTTTGACACAAAAAATACATATTTAGTGGTTTTTAACTGAGTCTATGATTCAAACCTTTTGAACATCAGAAGCTGTTATATAGATCCTGAAAGATTTTCACAAATAAATTTTGATACAAGGACATCTGCAACCAGTTCTTGATTTTTTTACTTAGCTTTAGATATCAGGTTCTTTCTCAAAGTCCAGGTCATATCTTATTTTATTGAAATAACGTAAATTATACTGCCTTCTTGAGTCATGTCCCTTTCATCTGAGAATGTTCCATCACTACAAGACTTCTAAGTCTTCTAAGATCCATCATCAGTATGGTTATAACCAGATTTCCAGAGTTTTCTACTACTTCTTTCCTTTATAGTAATGTTTTTGGAGTTTAGGGTTTTTGTTTGTTTTGTTTTGAGTTAGCCTTTAAAAAAAACCCAATGTTTCCATAACACCTTCAAGAAGCCTTCCCTTCTATTTCGCCTAATTATGGTTTCTTAAGTATAGTTAAGATGAAGACACAATAAATGAATGAAGAGGCAAGGCACTCTGTGTATTGAGTAATCACTATAGCAGAGGCATTATGCCAAACAATTTACATAAATAATTGCACATAATCCTCATAACTGCCCTACCAAGTGAGTATTACTATCCCCACTTTATAGATGAGAAAGCTGGGGTTCAGAGGGATTAAGTTTCTCTCCCTGGGCCATGTCTTAGATTCAAATCCTGGTTTGTCCTTTGGTGATTCCAAAACCAGATTCTTCTTTTCTATGGTTCGATGCCTCCTTGATTTTCTTTAATTCCAGAGATATTTCTTGAAGGGCTATTTATTTATTTAATTTGACAGAGAGAAACACAGCCAGAGAGGGAACACAAGCAGGGGGAGTGAGAGAGGGAGAAGCAGGCTTCCCACCGAGCAGGGAGCCGGATGTGGGACTCGATCCCAGGTCTGACCTGAGCCGAAGGCAGTCGCTTAACCAACTGGGCCACCCAGGCGCCCCTTGAAGGGCTATTTTAACTCCAGTCTATAATAAATGTGCAGGGGGTAAACAATAAGATCTCTCCTTTTATATCTTCCAAAGTCCCTAGTACAACCCTCTTGAATACTAAAGACTCAATGAGTTAATGTTGAATAAAGTACATCAGGGAGATCTTTCATCCTCAGAAACTTGGCGTCAGTTACATTAAACCTTTTTTCAGTATTGCTCTTTTCCTTGATCAGTTCTTATAGACTCATGGTTTACCCCTGAATTTTTCTATAATGAGTTACAATGAATTAACTTATTCACTATTTCTTTAGCCTTGCAATCATGGGTTGACGGTTGCTGGAGGCCATCAAGGATATGCCCAACTTGACTTAAATCTCTATTAGGCACAACAAAAACCTTAAAAAATTCCTGTAACAGGGGCACTCGGGTGGCTCAGTTGGTTAAGCATCTGTCTTTGGTTCAGGTCGTGATACCACCGTCCTGGGATTGAGTCCCACATCAGGCTCCCTGCCCAGTGGAGATCCTGCTTCTCCCTCTGCCTCTGTTGCTCCCCCTGCTTGTGCTTGCTCTCTCTCTCTCTCTCTCTCTGTCAAATAAATAAAATATTTAAAAGAAAAAATTCCTAAAACACCTTATAGACACCAGTTCTTTTAGTACGGAGTTTCTCAACAGTGGCTGCCTGGCTTTTTGGGCTGGAAAACTCTTTGTTATCTTACTGTCCTGTGCATTGTAGGGTGTTTTGCAGGATCCCTGGCCTGGACCCACAAGATGCCAGTCACATCCTCCCCAGATGTGACAACCAAAAATGTCTCTAGACATTGCCAGATGTCCCCTGGATGAAATCTCCCCTAGTGGAGAGCCACTGCTTTAGCGTATTACAAACATGCAGTATCAGAGGGGGAAGAAAGAACAAAGACTTCTGTCTCTACGACAAAATCTCTAATTGTTGACCAGTACATCAAAAACTAATGATATACTCTATGATGGCTAATTGAAAATAATAAAAAATATGAAGAAATAAAAAAAAGTCATCTTTTAGAGATGCCTGAATATGTCAATGTTTAAGAAGAGATTTCATTTTATTAAATTTGGACCATGAAATTAGGTAAATTGCCATCTTTCCCTTCACTTTATATGGTATTCATTGGATTGCAAATTAGGTCAGTTTTTCTCACTTTAAGCACTTTTTTTTTTTTTCCCTCACTTTAAGCACTTCTATTTGAATCACTTGTTCTGTGACAATGAAGAAGACCTGGGATATTTTGGTTTTGTTTTCCCCTCTCAACTGCGTGTCTCAATCTTACTGGAAGATTTGTGAATATGGTTATTCCTGATGGATGCTCAGGGATGCCTGGGTCAAAGTGGCTGTGATTTCTCTAAGTTGCTCTGCCTTTTCCCGAGTTAATGTTACTTAAAAAAAAAAAATTCGTTATCTCATTTTAATTTTCAACTGGAAGCCATTTTCTACTTGACATGGAAAAGGTAGCTTGCCAAGCTGAACTGTTAATTATCCAAAGAGGAAACACCCTACCCACACTGAAATCTAAGATGCAAAACAATTAGTATTTACGTTTTCACTAAGCCGTCAAAGAAATCTATTTTTCTGTCCTCAATTTGGCAAACCCTTGATTTTCTGGTCATGTCTGCTTTCTGCCTGTGTACGACTGACCGTGGTTTCAGAACAGAAATCCTATCCCTTCATCATGGTTGTTCCCAATGTTTACAGCCTCCGATAATAAGACTGTCTTAACAATTAGAGGATTATTCAATTACCTTGCATTGCTCATTCTTTAGACATTCACCAAACTTTAAATACAAATAATATATCTTTGGTAATAGTTTCAATTTGGGGCAGCATTATCTTATCTGGTTTCACAAGTTCCTGTGGTACAGATATTTTTATTGTCATGTCAAGGAGTAAAAATAAAAAGAGGCTTAACACGTTTAAACGACAGGCATATGGAGCCACAGTGGGTATGTATGTTTTTAAGAAGTATTGGCAACCTACAGTGTGTCAGGCAGAAGGGTAGGTCAATGAGGGCGCCTGGGTGGCGCAGGGGTTAAGCCTCTGCCTTGGGCTCAGGTCATGATCCCAGGACTCTGGGATCAAGCCCCACATTGGGCTGCCTGCTTGGCGGGAAGCCTGCTTCTCCCTCTCTCAGTCCCGCTGCTTGTGTTCCCTCTCTGGCTGTGTTTCTCTCTGTCAAATAAATAAAATCTTAAAAAAAAAAAAAGAGAGAGAGAGAAATGTAGGTCAATGGTGCCTAATAGAAATAGAATATAATGGGCACCTGGGTGGCTCAGTCTCCGCCTTCCGCTCAGGTCACGATCTCAGGGTCCTGGGATCGAGGCCCGCGTTGGGCTCTCTGCTCAGCAGGGAGCTTGCTTCCTCCTCCTTCCCTGCCTGCCTATGATCTGTCTGTCAAATAAATAAATAAAATCTTAAAAAAAATTGAATATAAGGAACATAAGTAATTTAAAATTTTCCAGTGGCTACATAAAAAACAAACAAACCAGAAATGCTTCAACAAACGGTATTGGGAAAACTGGACAGCTAACAAGCAAAAGAATGAAAATGGATCAATTTCTTACCCCATACCCCAAAATAAAGTCAAAATAAAAGATCTAAATGTGAGACCTGAAACCATAAAACTCCTAGAGAAAAACAGGCAATAATTTCTTTGACCTTGGTTATAGAAACATTTTCTTAGATGTGTCTGAGAGCCTGCTGAGAGCCAGGGAAACAAAGGCCAAATTAAACTATGGGTCTACCCAAAAGAAAAGCTTTTGCAAGCATAGTGAAGGAAACCACCGACACCACGACAAAGGCAACCCACTGAGTGGGAGAAGACATTTGCAAATAACAAGGAGTTAATATTCAAAATATATAAAGAACTATGACTCAACACCAAGAAAACTCAAATACTCTGATTTTAAAAAACAGAGTAGGTAAAATTAATTTAAATCATATTTTATTTAAACATACATATTGAGGGCGCCTGGGTGGCTCAGTGGGTTAAGGCCTCTGCCTTCGGCTCAGGTCATGATCTCAGGGTCCTGGGATGGAGGCCCGCGTCGGGCTCTATGCTCGGCGGGGGGCCTGCTTCCTCCTCTCTCTCTGCCTACTTGTGATCTCTCTCTCTGTCAAATAAATAAATAAAATCTTTAAAAAAACCCCAAAAAACATACATATTGAAAAGAACATCACTGCAACAAGTAAACAATATAAAAATTCTTTGTGAGCTATATTCATTCATTTCTTTCTACAAAGTCTTTGCAGAGCTCTGTTTTGCAGACTATAGCACATGCTAGTAGGAGGAACCACGCTCCTAGCATTCCATTCATCAATGTGTGGCTTGTGGTTGTAGTTTTGGTTGCACACCGCTAGGCATCGAGGCTGTGAGGTACCTAAGGCAAGCTCTCTCCTTCTCTTCCAGGGCAAGAGTCAAATATTAATAACATATAAGGAATAGAAGAAGTAAAGCCATGACTCAAGCTCATAAACCTTTTTTATTTTTCTGGGACACCTGAAGAGTTGCCCAGGTTTTCAGATGGTGAGCATCAGAGGTGGGGTTGTCCTGGGAAAGCCATCTAAAGTGACAGTGAAAAGTTGTGGGGAGGAGGAGGCAGTCCCAGGGCATGGGTGGGGCAGGCAGGCTTGGGTTCCATGAGGACGTGGTCAAGCCTGAGACTTCAGGTGGTGACAGGCAGAAACAGGAAAGGCTGTTCCAGCAGAGAACACACTGTTGATGGCCACTGAAGGCCCGAGGCCCTGGGGTTGAGGCCCAGTGCCCGAAGGATGTCAGGGCCATGAATGGACACTTTCTTGGAGAGCTGGTCAAGAGCTGTGGGCAACCCCATCCCCGACGTCTGCCTGCAAGACCACCTACTCTGTGTCCACCCTGTTGTTCATGATCGCAGTTAAGTGCTTTCGAACAGGAACGGAAAGCCTGCCTCAGGCTTGCCTTCCTTTCTCATTCAAAGCTTTAAAAAGGGCTCTTTCATCGTCTCTGAATGTGAAGATCCAGAATCAGGGAACAAATGCAGACCTGGCTCTTTGGTTCATGCCCTTAGGAGGCTCAGTCCTTTTATCCATCTCTTTCCCATTGGGTTTGTCCATTTTCTCCCTTTCCCTGGGAACAGCGTTGCTGGCTGGCATGTCCTCTGGCTCTAATTGCTTCGCTCATTGACCAGCTCCCCACCTCGCCCACCTGACCTCACTGCCCACCCTGTCTTATCCAAGCGGGGACCCCACTGCACTTTCACCACCAGCAGGGAGGGATGGGGCTCAGCCAGACTCAGGGCAGTCCTGCCAGTTACACTCCTTTGCTCCTTACTCAGTTTTCCCTTCCAGGTCGTTTAGCCAATGGGATGTGCCCCTTCCAGCTCAGGTTTAGGCTCAACAAAGCTTGGACCAAGCACAGGAAACATGTGATGGTTAGGCAATTCCAAAGGAAATGAGGAAACTTGGAATAGAAGACTCAGATTGAGCTTGAGACAGGGAGAGAAGAGGTCCTGCTATGCCTTCCTCCTGTCCTGACCTGGAGCATGTCATTGAGACCTACTTTGAACTCAGTCTGAAATAGTCACTCTGGTATAGCCTAAGAAGTACATTTTTGACAAGGCTTTGTGAAGCCCACATCTTTTCTTTTAGGGGGAGATTGTCGACAAACTAGCAGAGCTTTTGGCTCCTCCAGGCAAGCACCAAGTCACACCTCCTGGGCTGAGCCCTTGTGCCAGGGATGGGGCTGGGCAGAGAACAAGTAACTCAGCGCCTCCACTGGTGGGAATGGGCTGGCTGGTTGTATCCTCCCAGGGCACATTTACAAGGCAGCTTCCCTTCAGGCACACCTGTGTCCAGTTAAGAGCAGGACCACTTCCAAGTTCAGGAAGATGCCAGCGTTCCTGAAGGGGCTTCAGGTTTGGTCCTCCGACTTGTTTACACGGCTTAGCTACCAGCTTGCAGTATTTTTCAAGAGTGCAGAGAAGGGCCATTGCTTGCAGATTTCTGGTGAAAAACAGAGCATTCTTTATAAATGCTGCTGGAGCTGATCACTCTCAGGTAGAGTGGTATGTGTGCTTCGTAGGTGCCCAGGAAGGGTGTGTCTGTGCTAGCAGGTCACGTGGATTCCACCACCGGGGACTCCCTTTTGGTTTCTATTTCAAGTTCTTGTTTGGAAAAGCTTACCAAACAAGCAAGCAAACAAACAAACAAACAAAACCCCCTTGTACTTATTAAGGAATTAAAAAAATATTACAACACAGTGGATGCTTCTTGTCCAGATTCAAGCCAGGTAAAAGTTTAGAGTAGAAAGTGAAAGACCCCATTTATTTGTATCCTTCCCCTTTCTGGAAGTAACCGCTGTTACCAGTTCTGACTACCCCTCCCCATTTCCTTTCCTCTGAACGCACTAGAAGGTCCATATAGAATATGCATATCTCTTTCTGTATACACCCAACACACTGTCCATATTCTTCTTAGCCTGGGTGAAAGCATAAGACATACGGTATCTGCGTAATAAGTGTTGTTAGTGACCTGCTTATTTTATTCTATAACATACCTTGAAGTGTTGCCCACCCTTTGTATAGCTCTATAGTATTCTGTTGCTTGCATGAGCTATAGTTATTCAGTTACACTTTTATTGTTGAACATCTACTCTGCTCCCCTCCGCCCCTTTTGCTACCTTACCTACAATACCACACTAAGTATAAACATCCCAGCACATCTACCTTTATGACGTTAAATAATCATTATATTTTTTTGAAAGTTTTTTATTAACCAAAGACACATGCAACTCCCAATCAGTCTTGCTGATCAGTATGACATCACCAGTAGTATTATTGCACTGAACTGAAGTAATTCTGGTCAAAAGCTCAGGAATGTGGTTATGTAATTAGCCTGTTCAGCCTAATCTGGGAGACATATTTGATATCTGTTAGACTCTTTGAAATGCTGAAAGTAGTCTTCAGACCTTTCCCCGACCCCATGCCACCTCATTACATTACTACCTTTGAGAACATGAAAGATCTGACCTTGATTGTGAGTGTATTTGACACACTCCTGTAAGTCACAGAGGAATGAAAAATTCAACTGGTTGTAGTTTTGGTCTGCAAAATTTAAAATGAGAAGCATAAGCAGTTTGACTGGCTTTCTTAATGGAAGTGTCTAATTTGCCTAACTTAATTCACTCATTTGATAAGCTTAATCAGCATTTTCTTTGACACTTTGTAAATAATGACTCTATGGACTTAACCCCCTATTCCAAAGATACTTCTTATTTTATGATTTTGAATCATAAATTTTGTGGTAACCCAGTAATTTTTATCTTTCATAACTTTTACGGAAGTGCTTTATAAATTATGATTCTATGGGAAGCTTAATAATTGTGACATTGCAGAAACAACTATAATTTGAATCCCATTGACAGACACAGGTTTGAATTCAGTGTACATCACAACTAGTTGTGGTCTTGGGAAAGTCGGTTGGTATCTTTGAATCTTGGGTTTCTCATCTATGAAAAGTGGTTAGTAATGATACCTCCTTTTATCACAAGGATCATGAGCAGTAAATCAGATAATATCTCTAAAATGGCTAGGTTATTGCTTGAGAGAGAGAGAATGATAGGAGGAAGGACAGAGGGCAAGATCTTCAAGCAACCTTCCCACTGAGCCCTATGTGGGGCTCAGTCTCATGACCCTGAGATCATGACCTGAGCGGAAACCAAGAGTCGATGCTTTACCAACTGAGCCACCCAGGTGCCCCATGTGTTCTATGTGTTTCTATTTTTACAAAAGTTATGACTGAACAGAAGATGCCTCCATTGGTATAATAAGAAGCCTTCCTATGAGAGTTTGAAGCTCCCTTTCAGGTTTCCCTGAGAGAATAAAGTGGCTCTTATTACTGTCACTTTTTCCATGGGTAAACAGACACTATGAGATTAATTAAGCAAGTTTCCATGGTGATGGAGAATTTCATGTGTGGGACTGGGCCTGCCCTGCCAGGGGGATGACCTCAATTTTGGCCATGAGGCACACTTTAAAGGACAGTGCTCCTTTAAAACCCCCTTTAAAATATTGGAATTGGGAAGCGAGATTGATGGCCACGTGGTCTTTGGGGGCGATTGCTCTATAGAGATCGCAAACTTAGAGGGATATGGTTTGACCCATAGTGCCTCTGCCTTTCAAATCCCTAGCTGAGCTCCAAGAGAATGAGTATTTCTGAGTTCTTTTAGGAAGAAAATAATTTTTGTTCTTCAGGTGTGATCACTTTAATCCACACTTGCTCTTTCACATTAAATCTTGCTCACATCTCTTGAATGATTAAAATCAAACCTATCTTTCATGTCTAAAAAAAAAGTAGATTTTAAAATAAGTTTGTGAACCAATAGGGATTGAGGAACTGTACAGGCATGTGCAGACACCTGTGTGTGCCTATTTCTCAAGCCTCAGGTTTAGCCCAATGTTTTGCAAATAAGAGGAGTTAAAGGCAGATTGATTGAAAGAATTAGGCTTGTGGGATTCCACCGGGATCACTGGGACCCAGTCTCTGTAAGATGCTTCTGAGAGCTGGCCCGCTGGGCTCTAAGGTTTGGGATGAGTGTAGGGTGAGTGTATATGGTGGAAGAAGAACCCACACTCTGTAGGCAGACAGATAATTGCAGACACATCATTTGTTTATGAAATGTTTTTTTCTTTTTCCTTTTGGACCCTGAATCTCATCTCATTGGCCAAAGATTTCTTATCAACCTCCCCAGAATGCTCCATATTAGACATCCCCAAGTAGAAGACATTAATGAGATGTTTTTCTAAACTGCTTTTCAAGATTTTACATCTAGTGTAGACTGTGTATGGGTTTCTAGGGTCCCTACTCAGTGTGCTTCAAGGCAGCTCAGGACTGCACCCCAGTAAAAATGGAACATCATGTTAACTTGCACTCTCCTGTTTGGGTTGGCTGTGCATGGGGATATTTTTAGGACCAGAACAAATATGTCACCCTTCCTTGTAGGGTAGATTATATCTTAAGGAAAGTCTATAATTATTCCTTTAAACTTAAAAGCAGGAAATAGTTCCAAAAACTAGCTAGTAAACAGAACACTATCATCCAACTGTTGTTGTGTGCATATAATTTAAAGAAATGTTGGTCATATATTACTTAAAATTTTAGGGATTTGGGCACCACCCAAATGCAGAACAGATTAATTTCACGGTTTCTATATGCATTTGCACAAATTAAAATGTAAGTCCTTACTTGGTTTTTTTGACCCTCTTCCTTCACGTAGTTCTATCCACAGAGCTGGTCAGACAACAGTTTTCAGGAACAGCCAGGTTCTTCTATATATTGTTACTGTGCACGTGAATCCCTTTATGGTGTATGGCAATGTAATGGGACAGATGTGTGAATTATAAGTTAACATGTTGTATCAGTTTGCCCCAGTGATAAGTCCTGTAGAGTGCAGAATCATGAGCAACCTTTCCATAAGGATCTTCTTTTATACTATTGAAAAGTGAGCATAAACTTCCCATGGACAATGGTAGATTTCCCATCCAAACATCAAAGAAATGATTCTTTCTTTCTTTCTTTTTTTTTTTTTAAGATTTTATTTATTTATTTGACAGAGAGAAACAGCAAGAGAGGGAACACAAGCAGGGGGAGTAAGAGAGGGAGAAGCAGAGCAGGGAGCCCGATATGGGGCTTGATCCCGGGACTCCAACCTGAGTTGAAGGCAGTCGCTTGACCAGCTAAGACACCCAGGCATCCCCAAAGAAATGATTCTTACCTTTAATCTCTTCTAAAGGAAAGCCAATTCTTGGTTAGAGTATTTTAAATGTTAATTTTAACAACCTTTAAATAAGTTATTTATCTCACAAAGCTTTTCAACCCTATCTCACAAAGCTTTTTCAACCCAGTAATGAACCCAAGAAATCAATATCAATGGTCTGAATTTATAGGGAGGAATTAAAGCTTCTAGATCTTTCTCTTGTCAATTACCTGTTTCTGTGGTTAACTGGACCACATCTAGTGATACCTGATAAATCTATCTACGTCTATCTATCATATCTATCTCTCCATCCATCCATCTATCTATCATCTATCTATATGTATCTATCTATCTATCATCTATCTATATATCTATCTATCTATCTATCTATCTATCTATCTATCTATCTATCTCTATATCATCTTTATCTACAGGACAGCTCTAAAGCTTTGGCTTGTGCTAAGTTAAGAACCTGCAAGCAAGAGTGGGCTTCTGGTCTGAAGTAAGATTCAGGGGCAATTTTTTTTGCAGTCTTGACAAAGGTGACCAGATAGAGCAAATCCCTCATCAATAAGAGCATAAAAGCAGGGAATAAATTGTGCCTTAGTCTCTTTCCTCTCTCCCTCTCTTTTCTCTCTCTCCTTCCTCTCTTTTCTCTCTTCTCCCCTTCCATCTTTCCCTTCCTTCTTCTTATCCTTTAGAAAACGTGCACAGAGAAGCTCATGACATAAGCATTCTGCTTAATTATAAAACAAATATTCACGCACTCTTCACCCAGAATGCAAGACAACGTTGCTAGTGCTCCAAAGCCTCTGGCAAGTCCTTTCTCTAAGTAATCTCCTCTCTCCTTGCTAAAGATAACCACTATCCTATTAGGTAGGGTATCTTATTATGGGATTATGCTCCCCACATACCTATTATAGCATTTATTTCCTTGCCTTTATTTTTAGTTTTGTACCTAACTATCCATGCTTAAAGAATACAGTTTAATTTTCTTGAAAGTAAAGTTTAATTTCGCCTGGCCTGGAACTAAACACAAATGGAATCACATAGTTTCTGCTCAATCTGTCTTGTTTGATCATGTATCATTACATTTTTTTATTTGGAAACATTGTAAAATTTTTAGAAAACTGCAAAAATAAAACAGTGCAAAGACCTACTGTTCCCATGTTATCCAGATTTACCTATTGTTTACATTTTACCTTATTTGCTTTGTTGTTTATGTGTGCTCTCCCCCAAAATACGTAGTTTTTCTGAACCATTTGGGAGTAAGTTGTATACATGATGACACTTTATCCATAAATACTTTAGTGTGCATTTCTTAAGAATGGGGATATTCTCCTATGTAACCACAGCATAGTGACAGCTTTATAGACTTACACTGATACAATACAACCTACTGTCCACAATCCCATTTTGTTAATTGCTAATAACCCTTTGTAACATTTTTCCCCTTCCAGGGATGGTTTCTGTCTAATATAGGACCCATTTTAGAGTCACTTGTTGCATTTACTTTTTCTTTTACTTGTTGTCATTTACTTGCTGTCATTTCTCTTTAGCTTCCTTTAATTTGGAATAGTTCTTCAAACTTTCTCCTTTTTTAAAATATGATAATGACTTTTGTAATACATATATTTCCCTGCTCCCTTCTATAGAGAACATTCCTAATTTTGTGTTTGTCAAATTTGACATTATTTAAGATTCAACCCTATTGTATTTTTTGTATGTTTCTCATTTTTGTTACAAGTCATGTGTGTGACATTGTAAACATATGGATGCAAATGTAGCAATTAATAATTACTTCATATGCGTCCTTATAACATGTATTAAAGAGGGAAATTAACTGAGCTCTTTTGCTATAACAACATTGATTGTTGAGAAAAGCCTCACCAACCCATCTTCCAAACTGCACCCCAGTTTACCTGGTGGAAGCTACCTGATGTCTGAATAATGACCCAGGAGAAATAAACAGCCCCTTCAGAGTCAGGACTGCAAACTCGAAGCCACAAAATGATTGTAATCAAATTCCTAAGACTTCAGCTTTAAATATCTGTTCTGAAAAGAAACAAAATTATCAGTCACTGAAGCCACTGAACTAGGATCGGGGGGTATTAGGATGTACAGTTAATTGGAAAATGACTAGTGATGGATAAACCTCAGAAACTTTAATATTCAGAGATGCTTATGTGAGACTTTTAAAAATACTTTTAATCAAATGGACTCAAATCCTTTTGGTTAAACCCTTTTCCTCAATTACTGGTTCTCTTTCTACTCAAACCAGCCAGAACTCATATGTTATTTGCCTTGCCTCCATCAAGATCTTCTTTCTCCTGTGTAAGAGTGATCGTCTTTGTGATACTTCACTTTGAAGTGAGTACAGGGTTGTAGTACATGACGACTTTTACGATAATAACCCTGCATCTGAGCCAAAAGAATTCCAAGAACTAAGTTTGTTCCAGGAAGTGGTTTTAACCTTCATTCTTCCATGTTCCAGTTCTGTATTTATCGGAACTTGCTCTTAAAAAGGTAGATGCTTGTACATTTCATATGCACTTTGCCAATTTGTCTGGAAACTAGCCACCTTCTGAATTCTTTTCAATAGGACTCAAATATTGGGATCATAGACAAGATTTCCTTCTTTCTAGACCGATTCTTCTTACGAAGAAAGTATCACTGATGGTTGCAAACAAAGATTTGCACTGTGCTCAGTAAATCTGGTCTGATCCTTTGAATGGGGGTTTGGGAGTAGAATTTTGATTGCCTTTAGAGATCTGCAATTGCTGGAAAGAAATAATGTCTATAACTTCTTTTGCAGTAGGGTAGAGGGAGAACTAGAAAAAAAAATCTTATTCGAAGATACCAAGCAAGCAAGCAAAAGGGTTTCCGCGTCCACAGATGACTCACTTAGAGAATAATGAGATGTAGGTTCCAACAATGCAGCTATACAAACGTATCAGGTTTCAAGAAAGTAAATTTTGGGGAATTAAGAAATCCAGTGAATAAGGTGCAATAAGAGGAAGTATAAAATTCACGAGCTTGAAAGCAGCTGAGGAATCTTTTAAGACACCATAATTAAAGCTCAAAGAACCGCAGTCCTTCTGAAAAAACAAGAATGTGGGACTTAACAAAAATAGCATGTGTATAACCCACTGGAGAATGCGGGGAGAGCTGGGTGAAGCTCTGAGAGAGAGAAACAAATCAGGGCAGAGTGATCCTCTGCTTTCTAAATGTAAATGATGGGGCAGCTGGAGGGGGAAATGCACAGAAAATGAATACAAAGAGTTATCTGAAACTCTTGCTTAAAAAAAAGGAAAGAAAAGAAAATGGACAGAAACCATCAAAATTGGTTATTTTTAGTTCCTGGTGATGATAAAACAATTTTTATCCAAAATAGAAGAGGAATTACAAAAAGCAAAAATAGAATGATATGCTTGAGAGAAGAAAAGCTTGTCAGAGCTGAAGTAATGGAGTTCGAACAACCAGTTTAGCTCTTTTAAAGGGGAAAGTACATGGACAACTGGGAACGATTAAACTGTAGGTTAATAAATAAATAGTGAGCTTTCGAGATTTGGTTAGGTGGATGATTCAAGTGCAGAGGCCATGAAGTGGAGGATTTGGAGAGATGTTCAGGAAGGTTACATTGATCCAGAGAAACAAATGGTTTGGGTCTAAAAGAGACCCAAGAGTAGAAATCAGCATGGAGCAGTCCATAGGAAAGGAAGCAGGAAATGGGGCATTTTCCCTTGTTATAGAAGAAAATAGGTGGGGAAATGTACAGGTAACCGGGGAGACACATTAGCGGAGAGCCAGACCTTTTTTCCCTTGATGATGAGGTTAATGTCCGGTTAGATGTTACCCATCTCATCTAAAAGCTCTCCCCGATGCTGGCCTTCGGAGATACAATCCTCTGTCAAGGAAGCAAGGCACTGAGGGGCGGGATCTCTGAAGGCTGAGAGGAATCTTAGATAATATCAAGTCCAACTCTCCTGGACAGACAATGAAACTCAGACCAAGAAAAGAAGCGATCTGGGGCGCCCGGGTGGCTCAGTTGGTTAAGCCACTGCCTGCAGCTCAGGTCATGATCCTGGGGTCTTGGGATTGAGTCCTACATCGAGTTCCCAGCTCTGTGGGGAGTCTGCTTCTCTCTCTGAACTTCTCCCCTCTCATGCTCTCTCTCACTCACTCACTCTCTCTCTCAAATAAATAAATAAAATCTTAAAAAAAAAGAAAAGACGTGACCTATAAAGATCAATAATTGGTGAGTGTCTACAATGTAACCTGCCCTTTAAAAATGGACTCCTCCCACCTCACCATTTAGGGGAACTCCCTCCTTGTGGATCATTTTTGGGGAGGAGTCTGTCTCCCCCCCCTTTTTTAAAAGATTTTATTTATTTATTTGACAGAGAGAAACACAGCAAGAGAGGGAACACAAGCAGGGGGAGTGAGAGAGGGAGAAGCAGGCCTCTGGCTGAGCAGAGAGCCCGATGTGGGACTCGATCCCGGGTCTCCAGGATCATGACCTGAGTTGAAGGCAGTCATTTAACCAACTGAGCCACCCAGGCGCCCCTCTCCCTTTTTTTGTGGCACTATAACCAAAGAAGACAAATGGCCCAGGCTTGGCCAACCAGTTTCTGGAAAGTTTTGCTGTGAAAGAAGGGTGCAAAGACGTAGGAGGCTTAGGAGTCATTGTCACATCAGTAGGACCTTGTATAGACCAGGTAGTTCTTGCTGTAAGATTTTTGTTGTCTTTCCAGGTGCCAAATCTTTAGATTTCCCTGGTGTTCATTCATTTTCCAAATTGGGTGTTCTGACCTTTGATGATTTTGCATCGTTAATGTCCTTCCAGTGATGTTCTTTTGCTTACCATAACCAGATCCTGTTGCATCCATGGGCCATATTTGGTATCCCAAGTCCAAGCAATCAGATAAATACATCAGGTAAATACAAATGGCCTCCTAGCTCATTTTGCTTCCCATGACTTATTTCTTTCCAGCAACATCAGCATCTTTCTCTAATCCATCCACCATTGCTATTAGAGAGTATTACAGGAGAAGAAGAGCTGTGATGTAATGAGCAAGCAAAGTGATCTAACAGGATGGATCATCTGATGGAAAAATGAACAACTCTTGTTTCTGGCTGTTGGTTCATTGTGAACAAAAGAGAGCTATTCCCTTTTTTCAGTGTTAAGAAGGTAGCCATGGCTTTGTCAGATAGAAGGAATTCTTTTGCCCTAAGACAGAATAGAGAATTTGCCTTTGGATTATTCAAGAAAGGGGGGGGGACAAAGGGCAGAGGAAAGGCTGGTGGGTTCCCTAAAGTTAGGCCCTGGAGTATTGCTCTAACCCTGCTCTCTGGGAATAGCAGGCCCTTTGACAAGACCTCACTGATACCGAGGGCAGCACATGTTCTCAAGTGTTAGCTTTGGCAACCCCAGGTCATGAAAAGTTGTCTCATACCTGAATGGTGGGAAACAGATTCATACTTTCTACGTATTTCATAATGCTAAGCATCCAAATAAAGACCGGCTTTAGACAGATAGTCGAGAGTTTGCCTTTATGATGTGAAATATATGAATTTTTGGAATCCAAAGTGAGCAGAATTTATCCCTTTTGTTTTGGAAATCTGATGTGGTAGGATGTAGCAAGTCCGGCCCCGAGCCTTGCTGAGAAAACATGGTGGTTTCTTTTAGTTTAAAGAGCAGATGACGAGAGAAAGTTGGTAATCCTGAGTAGGAAGTTGGAGCTGAATAAGGGCAGTTGCTATTGGGAAGTCTCTTTTCACAAAAATATATCAGAGGGCCTTATTTTAGTATCACTTTGAAATTTTTTACAGCATTCACCCCCTCACTTGTGACACTCACATTTCATTCAGTCCCCTTAAACACTTACTGGGTAAAACACACGTGGTAGGCACTCTTACACTTATTTTCTTATTGGAGCCCGACAGTGAATACCCCTTGCAATACGATAGCCATTTTATCCTCATCTTAACTTGAACAGGTTAAACCGATAACAGTCCCAGGAGTCGTACATTTTCCTCAGCTAGTAAATGGCAGAGCTGATGAAACCTGAATCTTCGGATGCTGAGGCCAGTGCTTACCAACTTCCCCATCTTTGCCTCCTACCAGATTGTCACTCTGACTCTGTAACTGAGAGATTTCCAAAACAGATTTGGGCAATCAGGCAGGTTTGGAAATTTGGCCAACGTACATTAAAACAGAAAAGGTAGGGAGATATGGGAAGGGTCCAAGAGCAGACACTACAGTTTGTGGTGGGATTGATGGGACACTTATGGTAATGATACTTCACCTTTCCTGAGAAATGGATTTAGCTCTTTACCTGAAGTTTCTTATTTAAGCCTTATAACAAACCCATTCCTCCCACTTTTCAGATGGAAAACTGAGGTTGAGAGGGGTTAGGTAACTAATCCTAACTCCTATAGCTAGCAAATGCTAGAGTCAAGATCATGACCTTGTTCTGCTTGGCTCCAATGCACCTGCTCTTTCCCATGGAAAGAAGATGCAATGTGTTGGTTTAAAGAGATTATTTACATTACTGAATCAGACTTATCTTGAGTCCAACTAAAACAGAATTTCTTCATGGACCAGATTGATGGGCATTAATGAGGAAGACCAGTCAGAGACATAAAGGAATCATATTATCTCTGCACATCTTAGGTGGTAAACGGGTCTGAGATCCTGCATTTCTGGGAGCTGTTGGAAATGGTCAGGTGTATGGTATCCAATCACAACAATGAACCTCTTCCCATGAAACTGTTTTTCAGACCAAATGAATTTGGTCGCCAGAAGTGGGAACGGAAGCTTCTTGAAGCACAAGGTCTCATTGGAAAATGGAGTTTTAGTAGGGCCATTCTTGCCCACCTTCACAAGACAAGAATGGTGGGAGCGACCTCCATGAACATCAGGCTCATTTCCTTTATTGTCTTGAGGAGGCTGGGGTGTTTTAGTGATTTGTTCTGGGTCTCCCGATGGGTGGAGGCAAGGCTGGGACCAGAGCCAGGACTTCAGACTATAATCATGTGTTCCGCCCTACCACACTGTGTCTGACTTCTCTTTGTGTCCTGTGGACCAAGACTTGAGGCCATGGACTTGGTTACGCTTTCTCTTGGCATTATTTCCTAGTATGCAAAGTATGCTAACTGCATCTGAAATGAAGTGGCCACTAGGATCTGTTGACAATGTGCACCCAAAATAGACTTGAGCAATGAAATTAATGCTGTACAAAGTCCTCAGTCTGTTCAGGAATGTTTCCCTACAAACTCTTCGGAAAATAATCCTCCTAAAAAAATTTGATTCAGTCATCACCATTCCAGTTTGGAGAGTTATCTGTTAGTGTTGTTACAGGGCATAAATTAAAAATGCATATAACAACAATTATTATTTTCCCATGCCATTGAATGGGAAATTAACAGAGTCTAGGGCTGAAAATATTGAAGTAACATGATATAAAACTACTTTTTCAAGGAATGAATATAGCAACTGCATAAAGTACTGTATTTGGAAATTCATGAATTCATACTCACTTACACAAAGCAAGAGCCGTTCTTCCTTAAAAAAATTTGGAAGGGTTTGTGGGGCAAGGGAGATGAGATGGGGAAGAAACGAATGAATGAAAAATGAGTAACGAGTTAGGACAATGGAAGTAATTCACATTCGTAGAAGGAGCTTTGAAATGTTCTTAAAATGGGGCTTTTCTGGTCTGTCTACCTTCAGCCCGTTTAGCTGGTATTTCAAAATGATTTATGCTAGAGAGTAATTGTATCTGGTGACAGGCTCTCTTTGTGGTTCTGTGGTTCTCTACTAGCCGGGCATGGTTATGCCTGTGATGGCTGGTAATGTCATTCCTACTTCTTCTGCATGGCCAAGCTCTATGTTACTCCAGGAGTCTTCCTGCTAGACCATGGAAGGAGCTGCTGGAGCATCTGAAGCTTAGGGACTGACACTGATAACATGGGAGTCTTTGTGGCCTACAAAGAGCTGATCGCAATGGAAGTGAGCCTCACAAAAGATCCTTAGAAAGACAATCTGTATAAATCACAACGGTTTCCCTTTAGGCAATGAGGAGGAAGGACAAAATTGTGTGGGGGAACTTCTAGCCATTTCCCCCTGGTCTCTGGATTCATGGAATGACAAAGTCACCTAGAAAAGCCAAGCAACGCCTTCTTTCTCTCAACCTTTGGCAAATGTAAAAGGAAAACAAAGTAGCTTGAGTGGAGGGAGCTCTGTAACCCTCCTAACCATTTCTTGCCTGTTCTTCCAGAAAGACTTGTGCAAACACAAGTGAATATATTCAACTATATCTATGCAAATAATTAAATTTCTCTTTATACACGTTCTTTTCTGTTTGCCCAAATGAGATTATAGAATATATATTTCTTGGGCCTTAATCTTAGTAGATTCTTCTAAAGCTATATATATACATCTAACCATTTTATTTTCTTAATTTTTATTTTTTCCATAATCCGGCCACTTTATCCCTCCCCCAGGGCCCCCAGCAACCCTCAGTTTGTTTCCTGAGATTAAGAGCCTTGGATGGTTTGTCTCCCTCCCTGGTCCCATCTTGTTTCATTTTTTTCCCCTCCTTTCCCCCACACCCCCCTGCCCTTCCTCTCAAATTCCTCATATCAGAGAGATCATATGATAATTATCCTTCTCTGATTGATTTATTTCACTTATCCTAATACCCTCCAGTTCCATCCATGTCATTGCAAATGGCAGGATTTCATTCTTTTTGATGGTTGCATAGTATTTTAATTACTGTTCAATATTCTATGGTGTTATCATTTCTTGATACAAATTAACATTATTTCTAGTCTTTTGTTGTACCTACATCTATTTTTTCAAGAGACCATATCCATTGGATATGTTACATCAAATGCATGTATTTTTAAAATTTTGATAGATTGCTAGACTGTCTTCCAAAAATGTTGCATTATTTTGTATGTTCACCAATCATCGATGAAAAAGCCTACTTCTACAATACCATCAGGGATATTAGATTTTTAAACTTTTAAATATTTGAAAAATTTCAATTTTGTATTTGAGAAAATAAGAGTCCCCTTATTTTTGATTTGCATATATTTAATTATGTGTGACATTAAGGTTCCCTTCATGTATTCATAGCTATTTGTATATCATTTTCTATGAACTACCTATTGATGGTATTTGCAATTTTTCTATTGGCTGTTCATTCTTCTTTACTGACTTGTTAAAGCCCTATGTATATGATGATAAGTCTTGTATTTTTCTGCTTTCTTATCTTTTTTTCTCTATCTACATATATACACATGTATATGTTTTTTCCTATAGAGGTTTAATTTTTATTTTTTTAAAAGATTTTATTTTATTTATTTGAGAGAGAGTGTGAGAGAGAGAGTGTTTGTTCACAAGCTGAGGGAGGGGCAGAGGGAGGGAGAAAGAAGCAGGCTCTCCACTGAACAGGGAGCCCAATGCGGGGCTTGATCCCAGGACCCTGGGAATGATGATCTAAGCCCAAGGCAGATGCTTAACCGACTGACTCACCCAGGTGCCCTTCTATACATGTTTTAATCTTTTTCTTTATGTTCTCTAGGTTTCGTGGAATGCTGGAAAGTTTTTAAGATTAGGAAATTTTAAAACTGGATTTAAACATAGTTCAATTTTATTAGGTCTCTTTCAAGTTTCCCTAAAATGAAGGGTCTATGGGTTTCTCCAACCTATGCCAATTTTATTTTATTTCCATATGACAAAGTTCTATAGGTAAGCCACTACAGAGATGCAGAACAAAAACACACATATCCACATCTCTTTTGAGAATGATGATTAAATTCAGTAAGGAAGGGATGCTTCCTCTCTACAAAAGAGAGTTCCTCTGTTCTGGGGAAAAAGGACTTGAGCTTAAAGCTTAACATACTTAACCCTTACAAAGGACGGGTCAGCAAAGCCTCATCTAAACTTGAGGAAAGTTTCAGTGTCCTCTGAAGGAAGGATGTCTAGCTCACAGAGAAGGGTAAAGGGGGATAGCACTATTATTCAGGGTGAAGGGGTTCTCTGTCATACTTGAAGTTTATATTCTAGGAAAATATAGTTTATACTGAGTAGACCTATATAATTAGATTTCCCCCCATAAGAATTAGTATAAAAATTTTATCACCATGGAGCAAACACATATATTCATCACAGTACTCAAACTCACTAAATAACATTAAAAAATATATATTTTAAAAAATATATAAAGATTTTATTTATTTATTTGACAGAGAGAAACACAGCCAGAGAGGGAACAAAAGCAGGGAGAATGAGAGAGGGAGAAACAGGCTTCCCGCTGAGCAGGGAGCCCGATGTGGGGCTCGATCCTGGGTCTCTGGGATCATGACCTGAGCCAAAGGCAGTCGCCCAACCAACTGAGCCACCCAGGCGCCCCTAAAATCTATATATTGAGGAATATTGAGATTTTAAAAATCTTTCTGACCTTAACAGTAGATTCTGAGCTTGCCGAAAGAATTAGTAGGATATGCTAAGACACTAGACCAAAGACAAGGGCTGAATAAGCTATTATATAGACCAAGGATCATGGAGGACCATCCCTCCCACTACCATTATTTCTACATCTATATCCAGATATTGGTATATAAAGAGAGGTCAAAGATGGTTGTGGCCCTAAAGTCCCTGCTCTGTGTCCTCTTCATCTTTCATGGAGAGCTTAAGCAAGTTTTGTACAATAAATCCTGCTGTTGTAAACCACATACTTTCCCCTTAAAGTAAGAACTGTTGTGATCCTTACCAAAAGGCCATAGTTCACTGCCAAATTTGTCTTATGTAATTAAATGTTGTGGCTACAAATCAACTAGTAGAAGATTGTTTCTAAATGGTAGGTCAGAGGAGTTGTCTTTTTTTTACAACTAGTTTGTGTTGCCAGCATTCTTATTATCATTTCCCCAAATTGTTGGGGGTCATTTTCTGTAGCAGAGACATCTTCCGAGGTGGAAGAAACCACTGTCAGGGCCGCAACAAAGAACCTGGATATTCCAGGAGCACGAGAGCTGGCTAAAGCCTAGGGGACATGGGAGGCCCTATGGAACCAGAGACATGAGGGGGTTACAACCAGCTGAGGGGGAAGATGAAAGAGAAGGACAAGTGACCTGAAGTGTCCAAGAGTGTTAGAGGTGCATATGCCAGTATTACTGCCTCGCACTGTGGTAAGGAAGGGTGAAGAGGAGAAAAGTTCCAGTAGCTCTGCACTGAAGACATCATGTTTTGTCCTTTCATCAAGGAAGGTGGAACCACAGGTATTAAAATAGAAGCCAGAGGGGCAATTCGTGAAGGACGGATGTGATGAGTGATGTTTCAGGGACTGGAAGTGGTGTGGGTGGGATTTGCTGGCTCCTCTCTTTCTTTTGCCCTTTCTCCTTTTGTCTCTCTTCCTGTGGTTTTCCAGATCTTTCCCTCTTACTAATCCTTTAGCTCTTTCATGTTCTCTGGGATATCTAGTTTTCTTCCACATCCATTAATTAATGGCTGTCTCATGGCATGTAATCATGGCTACTTTTGCTAGATGATGACTCAGTTTTTTCTAAAAATGAGAAAACTCACTAAAGTCAATTCTAAGTTGCTTCATGTAACACCCTGGTTGTTTGCTGCTTTCCCCCCCATCTCCATTGGAGAGACCTCTTAACCCAAACTCTCAGTGCAGTCCCAGTCTTTAGTATTTGTTTTAGAGGGCAAGTTAGACTCCCCCATCTACAGCCAACTGAATCAACAACCAGTCGTCCTTGTTCTACTTATGGGATGCTGGGCTTGTTGCTAGGATACTCTCGGTCTTATTTCTGAATCCTACCATGTGGCCCCAGTCATGTATCAGAGTTTTTGTCATGTCCCCTTATGCCCAATTCCTATTTGTAATACTCTGCTTAATTCTCTAGGTCTTGTGGGAGAAAAGTCTTATTTTGTTTTTGCCACAATTAAAGAAATGATTGTCATTCCAGCAGGATTTGGTAGTAGATGAGTTATCTATTATCATCCACTTTAGAAACTATATTGTTGCCTTGTTTGTGTGCCTTGTCCCTCACCCATTGTCTAGTTATGGCTCCCAGGCCCCCTTGCTCTCCCTATACCCTTCTGCTGACCCATTTGTTCCACATCATGTCACAAGATACCAAAATATTGACTTATAATTGACCTTCAGGTAATTTTTTTTTTCTTTTGGGCTAATAGCCTACAAAATAATTCCTCTCACTGCATCTAAGGTCTTTAAAAAATGAGTAAATCAAAGCATTTTCGTTTTTACCCAAAATGACTGACCAATCCGCCAGAGGCTGGTTTTACCCATATGACTGTAAGGTACACTCAGGGCACATAGGGGTGAGCTACTCATTTTTGTGAGTGTGGAAGATTTGGGGAGAGGGAGCATGGGACCTTGGGGAGTGAAGGAAGTGGTTGTTGAATGCTAAACCCAAGGACCCAAGGTTTCTCTCAGGTCATTTGCTGGGAACATAGCTACTTTATAAAGTTATCCTTTTTATATGGGTATTCCTTTACTGTTGTAATTTGCACTGTAAGCACAGTGAGGCATCTTTATTCATGGCTGATGGGCCCCATTGATTCATAATAATGAAAAAAATGGAATCTCTTCTTTCAACAATGGCTTAAAGGTATCTTCCAGAATTAACCATATGTAGGAATCCTTCACAAATTAAAGTAGCCCAATACAACTTAGCTCCATTATTATTTCACCGAAAATGTTATTGTAGAAAACATTTCCAATTAACCTATCAATGCTGAATTGTTTTCTTCTCTTTATATTTAATTCATAGAATGATGGAACAAGGAACAGACCTCTTCATTTATCAAGTACGATGCTTTCATAGTCTAGAAAAAGGAAGTGGATTCCAGAGAGATTACGTGAATTGTTTAAGGTTACTCAACTTGTCATACAGTTGGGTCCAGAACCCTGATCTCTTCTTGGTTCTTCTTCTGAGGTCACACTACCTAATTTCATCTCAAGTTAACATGTCCCAAAGGATAGGAGTTGGTTTCAATGCTGGCTACACATTTAGAACCATCAGATGTGGTTCAAAATACAGATGTCTGGACCCTGCATTCATTGTTTCTCATTTCTACTTGGCCTTGAGTGAGCCTTGAACTGGAGAAGTCTTTTATGAAAACTGCTCCCTTGCGATGGCCATTTATAGCTGGGGTTGAAACTCATTGGTATTACAGAATAGGCAATTCACAAATTCTGTGCATTTTCCTCCTGAACTTTGTGATTCTTTCTGGCAGAGACCACAGGCATTCTCTGTTAAACTTTGTATCATACAGTCTCGCATTAGTCTTATTTTTTGACTAATTTTTCTTTAAAAATTTTAAGTACTTAGAAAAGTAGAGGGTCTACTAATTTACAAAAACATCTGTTTGTACCACCCAACATTGACACTTGTTAATATGTGATCAAGTGGGCGGGGTCTTTTCATTATTAATAACTGAAATGAAACTGCAGACAAAGTTGAAGTATATCCTTTGGGGCTCTCATTTTATTTCCAGGTTTTCTGTTATGATTAAGGTCAAAGAACAGACAAACAATGTACTAGCTCCTTTCTGTCCTCTGCCTCCTCAGAACGTAGAGGATGGCCTATTTGCAATAAGGAAAATGCTCACTAAACTATCAAAGAGCTTTAAGATCCTCTCGATGATGCTCTTATGGGTATGGAGCACACCAGATGAGTCAGGGTAGTAAAGACCTCATCTGCATTTTGGAAGGAGAAAAGTAGCTTAGTGAGAAATTTATGGAGGTCAGTTTTCATGCTCACAAAAGGACTTGAGAATCACAGACCACAGACATGTACTTAGGAATGCGAAAATCCAATAGCTGAAGATATGCAGAGCTATTATTTTTCTTGGCTGAGGCCGATAATTTTCCTCTTTTCCTCATAAATTAGGGTTTAAAAATGTTGTTGCTACCGCTTATTTCTCTTGGCATGTTAAATGACTGAGTTTCTTTGTTCCCACTGCCTTTTCCGTGGACCCTCTTGAGCTCCTTCTCTTGAGTAAATAATCTAGTTTTCCTGTGGCTTGTGTAGCAGCTTAGCACTCCTTTGGTAATTTTTTTCCTCTGGCAATGGGCTCTGTTGACCACGTTCATGGTATAGCGTGCTCTCCTTCTCTAGTTTCCGAAATTAAGGCCAGTTTGTTTTATTGTACTCCAATGAACAACTAAC
Source organism: Spilogale gracilis (assembly GCA_004023965.1). Lineage (NCBI taxonomy): Eukaryota > Metazoa > Chordata > Mammalia > Carnivora > Mephitidae > Spilogale > Spilogale gracilis. The sequence continues at coordinate 34,385 of PITA01007067.1, read as the reverse complement.
TGTCCTTTCCCCATCTGCTCTTCACTAAGCACCTTGACCTAGACTTCTGTTGTAATTTCACACTCTGTCCATTTATCATCAGGCAGTGATTATAGTCAGCCAAATGCAGCAATCTCGTATGCTCTGTGTGGGGTATGTTTCTGCCAAATGGCATCATGTTCTATGCTCTATTTTTTCTTTATTGTTAAAAAAGAAACGAGAAAAGAGAAAAGCCAGGTGAAGACTTCAATCCTTAACACATTTCAGTTGTAAGATCACTCTCCCTCTCTCTCTCTTCCCTCTTCTCTCTGTTGAGATCCTGTCTTTCATCATTATGTTCCATTACCACCCCGAATGAACTTGGGCTAAAGTTAATTGTTTTCCACTTCTAATTCTTTCCATTTAGCATTTGCTGCATACTCCATACTATCAAATCAAATTTTTGCCAAGAAAGAACAGACCTGGAAGGTCCAAGGAACTCCCACAAGGAGATACATGTCAAGGAGGCCAAAGCATTCAAAGAAGAGGAAGGTACCTTGAAATGCCACATCCACCCACTTAAGAAGTTGTAATATTGAAAACACAGTAACTGCCTACCATTCTGCTCACAGAAGTGATTTCTTCTTCTCAAAGCCCTTTGAAATTTAAAGGGAGAGCTTGTCTCTCTGCGTTGTACTTTGAAGAGGGTGGCCACATAACATGAGGAAGAAGGTAAGACTTGAAGCCTGAGAGTAAGCTGTTTTCCTAACACTTGGGAAGCATTTAATTTTCTAGGGAGGTTCAGGGAAGCTGAGAGCTCCACCCATCCAGGCAAACCCATTCCTCTCTCCACCTGGAACATGCCAATGATACAAAGTTATGAGTTGTTAGGTCTCCCTGTATGTCTGTGGTGCGCCTCTCAGAAACATATCACAGGCTGCTAAATTAGGTTTATCCTTTCCTAGGTTGAGCTGGTTCTAGTGGAGGGTCTTGATGGTTGGGGATAGTAGATCACACCCATATTTGCTTTATGTTGTTCAATCTTATTTTGAATTCCAGCTTTCAAAATAGATTACAAATGGTTTATAGTCATTAATGCTGTTTTCCTTTTAAAAAGTTCCATTGCATACTAATGAGAAGTTTAATGCTAACAGAAGCTACATTCCCATGCAAGCCAGAGTTTGCCATATGCTTAACTCCTGTTTCACACAAGCACTAAGTTTTCAGAATGCAGAGTTGCCACAAATATCCAAGTGCAGAATTAGGTCCCATGTACAAGTATGTGAGTGAAGAATTTGGCTCATGCACATACCCTTGGAGAAAATTTTCCCATAGTTTTCTTTTCTCTGAGGTATTGAATGGGCCAACACTTGTCCTCATGTTTCAAACATTTCAGCCCCCCTGAAACATTTTGATTACCTCTTACATTGACTAGAATTGCACAATACTATGTTCCAAATGATATCTTTTTCACTGGCTTCATATAAGTTCAGAAGAAATCCTCTGCTTCATACACTATGCCCTTATGTATATGGCTTCTATTTTTACTTTGCTTTTTCCTCTGTTTTCCTTCTACTGTTTCATCCAACATGTTTTGAATTTGTGTAGTTGCTTTTATTTGAGGCAATCATACTTGAAACCAACAATGCTTACTTTATTTAAAAAATATTTGTCTTGATGCAGTTCCCAATTTTGGGACCTGGCACATCAAACTCAATAGAAAGAATGCAAGCCTTGGGAAGATGGAGTAAACCCATGATGTAATCGGCAGAGTTGATGTGTTGATTCCACCCGGGGTGGAATTAGGATCTTTATTTTATTATCTTTGAAACTCAACAGTAACAGAAACAGAAGAGTACTCTTTCAACAGTAATAGCTAATTTTTAAAATGTGAATGAGAATATTTGAGAATAAACACTAGTGGTTGTTCTATTCCTTGTTCTTTTCGTTTCACTCAATTATTAAATATGTGCCAAGGTAACCTAAGATATGACAGGTGTGTGTGTGTGTGTGTGTGTGTGTGTGCACATTTTAAGGTACTCAGATGTTTACGATCTTGCTCAGGAAATCGGAAGACCAAGATTCTAGATCTATGCCTTGGACCCACAAGTCATCATGCCCAATGGGTTAGAGAGATGCTCAAGTAGCTTGGCTTCATCTCGACCACGTAGAATCAGACACCCAGTTTCTCTGGCACAACTTGAGTTCCCAAGGAACTGGAACTGGGAAAACCCAGTTTCATGATTTTGCTTTCAGCCAAGACTCTACTGTAATTCTCATTAGTTTATGACATAGAGACTTGAATTTTGTCTAGTAACTCTACTAGCTATTATCCAAATTCGCTTCTGCCTCCAGCTTTTTCCTGCCTGGCTCAAGGGCTCAGAACTGGCCCTTAGCTTTGTTTGACGAATGTTCTCCTGAGTTCATTTCCTAACCTTCCCTCTTGACCCCCAGTCCCCTGAGTCAGTGTCAGGAACGTCCATCTCTTTTGCTTAATGGTGGCTGCCGCTATGTTTTGGACCAACTTCATGCCTGAACATTTACTGGCAATGGTCAGATTCTCCTGTCTTAACTCAGTAGCTGGGTCCCTGGAACAGATCCCTTCTTCCTTTTCCTTCCTCCTGGCTTAAACTCTGATACATGTATGATCAAATGGAGTTTTATCTTTGCTCTTTGCTTATCTTGAATTGTCCCACAGCAGGTCTCAGACAAGGATTTGGGTATGCAAGTTAACTGAGGAGATGATCTTTTTGCACCCAAGTCGTGAGACCCGAAAAACACCACCGGAGACCAGAGTCAAAGCCAAGTGGCAAGGGTCATTTATTGTCAGGTTCGAACCTGGGCCTCCGTGTGGATGTTACCAGTCACGCTCAGAGACCCCGAGCATACTTTTAGCGGAGCTTTTATAGGTAAGGGCAAACAAGTTACAGAGTTTTCCCAGTTACAAGCACATGATTGGTTGACATTTTCCCTTACAATTGGCCTTGGCCCCCCAGCCCAGCAAACCCCAAGATGCCCAATGGTCGGGTAGGAAGCTCCGGGAGTGATCACGTAGCCACATTCCTGGGGCTAGATAGCTGGGCTCAGGGAGTGCTCTTGTAGCCATATTCCTGGAGCCAGATGGCCATTATCTCTCATTCTTAGATCTGAAGGCGTGGGGAGAGTCCTTGTGGTTACAGGGTGTCTATGGGGTGGGTGCTAGGGTTTTCCCACTTTCTTAGGGTCTAGCAAGCGAGTGTACAGAAGCCAAGTGGCTGTTAGGGGTATAAGGCATAATGTCCCAGTTTTATTTTTCACGCTTCTCAATCTCAGGAAGCACAGAGAGGGAGTTAGGAAGTGGGACAGGGAGGACAGGAAAATAAAAAAGGGTACATTAAGAATTGAGGCCCTGGATATGGGAAGATCCAGTCCTTGGAGGGGGAGGGGTGAAGGGGTAGGGGAATCCTGGAGTGACTGCAGAGATAACCTCAGGATAATGCAACTGATGAGGCCCAAAGGTGGGGGTATTTACCTACTCACCATCCCTCATGGTCCGAGGTTTGCACTTAAGTAGGAGTTAACTCCTGACATTTCCAGTCTGCCCTGTTGTCCTCTCCTCTGGTCAGATACGGTGCACTTACAGATGAAAACAGGTACTTGAGGTAAGACGCTGTCAGCATGATCAAGAAGGGTCCACTAAGCGGCAAGTGACCTCTAGAGTGAACTATATCAGATATGGGTAAGGCTGAAGGAACTCATTAGAAGGAACTGTTGCCAGTAACAAGAAAGTGCTAGTGAGGGAGAATTTATTTCTTTGAGGGAGAGGGGATTATATTTCTGGATCCTTCTTTCCCATCAGAGGCAACATCTGAGTTCCTGAGAGGTAACTTTTCCTCTGTGGGTGAGAGACAAGGAATATAGAAAACATTAAAACCCAGACAAGAGTCTAGAAAGTGTGTTGCAAATTTAGTAGCATTTGCTGTGCACCACCCCCGCCCCCCCGCAAAGTTCTGACTTTTCTGAATTACTCTGTAATTTGGATATATGGGAATCACTTGTGTTTTATAAATAAAAGTGTTGTGTAAATTTCTTAGGCCATTTTTTAAAAAGGATTTATTTATTTGAGAGAGAGAGAGAATACAAGTGGAGGGAGGTGCAGGGGGAGAGGGAGAGAGAATCCTTAAGCAGACTCCTCGCTGAGCATGGAGCCCAGTGCAGGGCTCAACATGGGGCTTGATCCCAGGACCTTGAGATCATGGCCTGAGCCGAAATCAAGAGTCAGATGCTGGGGCGCCTGGGTGGCTCAGTTGGTTAAGCGACTGCCTTCGGCTCAGGTCATGATCCCGGAGACCCGGGATCAAGCCCCACATCGGGCTCCCTGCTCAGCAGGAAGCTTGCTTCTCCCTCTCTCACTCCCCCTGCTTGTGTTCCCTCTCTGGCTATGTTTCTCTCTGTCAAATAAATAAATAAAATCTTAAAAAAAAAAAAAGAGTCAGATGCTTAACCAACTGAGCCACGCAGGTGCCCCTCAGACCACACATTTTTATAAAAGTGGGTCAAGTCCACTTTATTGCTATTTGTGGTTCTCTTAAGTTACATGTATATTAACTGGCTTGATGAAAGAAGCAGTTTGCTTCTGTCTTAAGCACAAAGATCTGCTCAGAGACTGAACCTGACGTTCAACGGAGTTGGACTCCTGTTAACACAGCCGAAAAATGAACAAAGACTCATCTCAACTCTGTTTCTAATTCCGAGTTGGGGAAGTATGGGTAATCTAAATGAAACTCACATATGCATAGTTTATTTGTAGATATGGTTGTATAAGAGATTTGTAATGAGTTGTATATGCTTAATTTGAATGCTTGGTAAATTTTGGTTATACGCTTATGCATATGGTATGTGCATTAAGCCGTTCCAAGGGTTGCCTTCAGTTATAAAGTCTCAGCTTAAGAACTCAGGCAGGGCCAACCCTGCTACACATCTGGTTGTTTCTTTGTTCCAGGGCAGTGACTAATTTTGATCAGATCTACTTGCACCTCCTACCTTTCAAGTAAACAGAAAATAGATTTCAGAATATAAATCCCAGCATTGATGTTTATAAAGAGAAATTTAAAATTCCTCTACAGGTCATAGGATCTCAGCATTCTGTGCTGGCAATGTACTTTCACAAGATTAACAAATAGAGGTTTCTCGAAGAAAAGTGATTTAGCCAAGGTTGTGGAGATAACTTTAACTTGTATCTAATTTTGGTGATACAGTTGCTTTGTTGATAACAGACTATCACAGTTTTTTTTTTTTTTTTTTAAGATTTTTTATTTATTTGACAGAGAGAAACACAGCCAGAGAGGGAATACAAGCAGGGGGAGTGAGAGAGGGAGAAGCAGGCTTCCCGCCGAGCAGGGAGCCCAATGTGAGGCTCGATCCCGGGATCATGACCTGAGCTGAAGGCAGTGGCTCAACCAACTGAGCCACCCAGGCGCCCCATCACAGTTTTGATTAATGCTAGTATCTGACCTCATGTCTAGTTAAGACTCATTTATAGATTCCTTTCAACACAGCAGAAGCAATTGTGGTCATAAATTTCCACACCTGTGGCAGCTTCTGTGCAAGACAGTAGTAAAAATTCTAACATCAATCTCTCTCTCTCTCTTTTTTTTTTCCTGAAGATTTCAGTACTTTATGGACTTTTAAACCATACTTTACAAGTTGAACTGAGGCCATATGGCAGCAGCCAGTGACAAGAAGAGAGAGCCTTAATCGAAGCTCATTAAGGAAGAAACCGAAGATTAAGAGCTGTTTCATTTCAGGAAGGGACATTTATAAGAAGCTTTCAATCCTAAGCAGGCAATGGCATGAAAGAAGAACCACATTGGCAACTGGAAAAAAGAAATGTGAGGCTGAAAGTCATAGTAAACACTCTTTCTTTCTTTCTCTCTCCCTGGAGTCCCAACACATTTTTAATTCTCAACAGATATATTATACCTAGAGCTAAACAAGGCACAGATTTATCTTTCTGGCAATAAGTATGTGTCAACTCTGTAACAGTTTGGAGAAAGATTGAATCATTTATTCCATGGTTAGTAATAAACAAAAACACACAGAGAGAAAAATTATTTCCCTGTACATCATAGATCTCCCACTGTCTGTTTTTTGTTCAATAACTATCAACGTTTATAACTATCTAAGTTTTGTGACATCTTGTCAGAAGATCGCTGCATTGTAGTTACAATTTATCCAAACAAATATAACAGATTCCTTTGATGCCGTGGTGGTGTTTTCCAGAAATGTATTCCTTAATGGATTATAGGTTCCTCTTTTTCCTTTGTAACATATGAAAGGCTGAACAAAGTATTTAAAATACAACATGCTAATAACAAACACCACATCCCATAAAGTAAGCAAGAAAACAAAAGGACCTCATATTAGGGTACAGAAATATGTTGATGACTTTAACTCAACAAGGAAAGATAAAATAAATATAGAGCTATAACTGATGATTTAATCTAATTCATCTTTAAAATCCATGCAATAGTCAAGAGTTGAGGACACCTGCCACCAGGATGCTGAAATCTGAGAAAATGTTACTTGCCCTTGATGGCAATTGAAGGTAATTTAATTGCAATCACTGCACAAAATCTGTTGAATGACATTCTAATAAACTCTGCTGAGGTAAATATCATATTATTACAAATATAATTTCCGATTTTCCCTGCTTGAAGTAGATGAATGACAGAATTAAATGCCATTTCCTAAACATCTAAACATCAGCTATAATCATAACTGTTTATAACGTCTTTAGTCTGTTTTCTGATCTGTGACTCAGAAGCCAGAAAGCCATAAACGGCCTCTGTTTACATGATTGAAAAATTCATTTCTTTCCCCGGGAGGAAAGGAGAAAACACATTTCCCCCAGCTCCTTGACTATGAAATCAATGGAATGAGAAGGTGAACAGCAGAATGGAAGTGATGTGGTTGTCTAGAATAAGATAGATGTTCATGTTCAAGGTTGAATCTGAATGTTGACTCATCAGGTGTTAGATTGGAAGCCAAATTAAGAGATGAATCTCAGCTTAGATTTCCTTTTAGTCAAATAACATTTAATGGATAAGGGAACATAAAATGGACTTCCATTTATGGATACTGACATATTTAGAATTTATTTGAATTCACTTGAGTCTTCAATCACAAGGAAACACAGAGTTTAATTTTCTGGAAATCATACCAGGCTCTACTTTTCAAGCTGCAGATGAGGGAAAGAATAATGGAGGAGTAGAAAGTGGGTAGGAGAGCATGATTGGTTTCCTACCTTGATCAAATTAATGTGGTGACTCTAGAAAGACACCTATGTAAACATAGAAATGGGCAAGTCTCTTAGAAGTATTTACTATGGAATGACATGGGATTTCTGTCTGTAGAAATCTGTAAACAGCTGTGCCATTAGACCACTGTTTTGGTTAAAAGACAATGGATAGTGTATTAGTTTGCTAAGGCTGTTGTAACAAAATACCATGGCCTTGGTGGCTTAAATAACTGATACATACTGTTTCACAGTTCTGGAAACTAGAAATCCAAGATCAAGGTTCGGGCAGGATTATTTCTTCTGAGGCTTCTCTCCTTGTTTTGTAGACCATTGTCTTTTTACTGTGTCTTGACATGGTCTTATATCAGTATCTGCTTGTGTTCTACTCTCCTCTCCTTATAAAGCACCAGTCACCTTGGATTAGAGCCACTCAAAGACCTCATATTAGTTTAGTTTTCACTTTACAAATCCTATCTCCAAATACAGTCACATTCTGAGGTACTGGGTGGTCAACATATGGACTTCAGTATATGAATATTTAGAGAAACAATTCAGACCACAAGAGATGGGTCTTCCAAAATTTGGAAGTTTTGTTGAGCCTATCTGATAATGCTATGAAATAATTTGGTTGCCTGAATAATGAGACTTTGCGTTGTGGGTATGTTGAGAAAGACAAGTGGAGAACGAAGGTAGACATGTAATTGAAAGATTTTCTATTCATGGAAATGGTTACTTTTACCTTGGTCCCTAGATTTCCCCCGAACACACAGCCCTGTCCTTCCGGTGGCTCCAGAAGGAGGAAGTAGCATAACAGAATTGTCACAGCCTCTTGGGCCACCTACGGAATGAACAAGATGTGTCCTCAGTATCATGGGAAGTCATGTATTGTCATGAGCTGTCATGACTGGGAAGACTTTACTCTTCCTGACTGTGAGTTTCTAAGAAGGGAAAGTGGCCAGTGTTCCGAGTCCCCTTGTTTCTCTATGCCTACCCAGCTGCTGAGCCATCAGCCTTTAAGTTGATGGCTAGAATGCTTCTCTATTAACTAAGGCACATGCGTTTTAGGAGAAAGCTCTCTGTTGACCCTGCTTGCCTCCCCTGACTGTCCTACCAAAGTTGGTCTGCTTCTTGGTGAGCTGTAGATACCACACTAGGTGGAGATGTCTCACAGAGTTGTAAAAATAAGGATAGCATCGGGAATAATTTCCAAAGTCATGACTCTTAGAACATGGTTGGGCAGGTTCCTTTCATTGGGGCTTTGGATGACTATTCAGAGGGGGATTTTAATATTATACTGAAGCCAAGGTAACTGGTACTTTCTGATTCATCCACACAGGCTTCCTCCTCAAATGTTTCTATTCCTGTTCCAGCAATTTGTTAGTTTCTAAAACGTGAAATTGACAGTTGGGCAAGAAGCTTTTAGGAGTCTCCTGAGTTCAGGAGTTTAAGGAGTCAATCCTGAGGTTAGAGAGTCAAGGAGTTTCTCTTGGGACCACTCTTCCATCTAATCATTTGTATCAAATATGCACATTTAGTCACAGATTTCCAATCAAATCTATAGTTTGCTGATGAGACAGGTTTAAATAGTCTAATTGGTGGATTCTTTTAGTATTAATTTCCCCACTAGTTCTCCATTCCTTAAAATCTAAAGGAGTTTCTAGTTCTGGACTAGGCTGTCAGGACTCTATGAAGCAATGCTTCCAGGTGCTTATTTTAAGATTTACATTAAGGGTGACTTTTGGGTCACCTATGTAATATATTTAAAATACTTCCCGTTGTGAAGGTTAGCAGCAATACAGATGCGGGAAATGTGAAGGTTATCCAATCTAAATGTGTTTGACTTACCTTGTATAACTTGAACTTTAATAGCTCTTCATGCTGTGTAGAAATTAGGGTTGGTAAAGAACTTTCACATTACTTGTTTTGAGTCTCAGCATCCACATAGGTGGGATGAAGATTTTGTAGATGAAGGCATTTTGCTTCAGAAGTTAAATGATCTGTTCAAAGCAATATATCTATTACTGAGTGGAGATACCATGACTCCAAGTTCAGTGTTCTTTCTATTACCTTGTACTTTCAGAGAACTAAGTCAGTCCTTTAGACCTGATTTATTGGGTAGGAGGGCATTTTTCTTTGACTAATCACAATAATTGATACAATGTGTTAAAGAAGACTGACTTAGCTCCCTGTTCCTCATAAAATAGGGAAAAGAATCATTATAGGTCTTTCATTTTCATTTGTAAACTTTGAAGATAATTTCTGTGCCTATTTCTCAGGGTACCTATAGAAGAATGATACCATGATACTCACATTTCATAGAAATGAAAACATTTCCCCTTTCTTTTTGTTTGGAGCCTATATATATATATAGCTGGGAATAAATAATCATGCTCAGAAGGAAAAAAATAGACCTAATATTTCTTTTTGTTGGGGGAAGGCTCAGAGAGCCATGGAGAAAGAAAAATGAATTGTAATGATTACTCCATAGGAAGTATTTACTCCTCAAAAGTTATAGAATGGTTTAAATTTGTCAACATCTTGCTTTATTATTAATTCAATAGTTTCCTTCCCCTGTTTCTTTTTTCTTTACAAACTTTCCTTTCCAGATTTTCTGTAGCTCTTTCTCAGAAGCAGCCTATACTTGGTATTATGGTTTATTTTCAATAGTTTGACCTAGGTGCATCTGATAGGACTTGGCCATATGAGGCGGACTTCAGGCGAGAATCCAGCCATTCTAGTCTAGTGTCCAGGCTCATATCAAGATGTGCCTCATTTAAATGTTCACCTACTGACATTTCCCTGATTCTACAATTATTTTCTTTTCTGAAATTTTAGTCATGCGCACAGTATCTTTGATAGCATCCTAAGAGGCACCAAATACTAAGCTGTCTCAATATTGTATAGGCTCTTCTCTCTTTTTTGTTTTTTTGGTTGTGTGATAGTTAAAATGTGGTGTACTCAGATTGTTTAGGTTGAAACTGACAGAAACCCAAAAGAATTCTTTAGTTTATGAAGCTAGGATGCCTCAGATCAGGTGGATCTTAGTTCAAGTGGGGTTTGAACTGGGGGTTCAAATGAAGTTGAAGGTAAATTAAAGTTCATTCTCTCCCTCTTTCTCTCCCAGCTCAGCTGTATTTACTTCAGGTTAGCTTCTATTCTAGTTACTATTGCCATAAAACAAACTACCCTAAACTTTCCACTACAGCCATGGTATTCTGTGGGTCAGGAATCAGAAAGGGCACAGCAGGGATAGCTTTTCTCTGCTATACAATATCTGGGGCCTCAAATAGAGAGACTCTGGTGTTCTGGGGGCTGGAATCATCTGGAGGCTCATTCACTCACATGAATAGTGATTGGTACTAGTGGTTGCTGGGAACTTCGCTGGAGCTGTTGGCCAGAAAACTGACATGGATCCTCTCCCTATGGCAGCTTGACTGGGTTCCATGAGCAAGCATCCCAAGGTCAACCTGATTTGCCTTTTACGTCCTCATCTCAGAAGTCACACAGTGCCACTTCTACTATTTTTCAGATTCAAGAGAAGGGATGAGAGAGCCCATTGCTTCAGCGGAGGCATGTTAAAGAACAGTATGAGATGGGAGATCAAATCTATGATCATCCATGGCTAATTCTTCCCTGCTGACTCTGCCCACATGGGGGTAAGGAAGTTCCAGAGCAGTTACAGCCATACATGGTCCTTATTGCTGGGAATCTCTGAAGGGTAAAGACTCTGTCTCCCAGTGTCATTGCCAGTCCCCCCAAAAGGGTTCTGACTGGCCAGCCTGGGTCTCATAGCTCCCAGTGACAGAGAAGAAGGACCACATGACTGCTAGTGATGCTGACAGGGCTGCAGTAAGCCAGGGGTAGTCAGTTCCCCAAAGGAAAACAGTATCAGAAGGAACAAGGAATACTGGCAGATAAAAACAACCAATGTTCACTACATTTGGTTTCTTCCTCCTCCTCTCTCTCGTTCTTTTTTTTTTTTTTTTTTACTACAATTGGTTTATTTAATCACTCAATATTCTATTCTTTATTCAGTTCCCTCTTTCTTAAGCTAAATCAGCTTATGTGTGTCACCAAGAAGCCTGTAATTTTTTCCTGTGATAGCACTCATCAGACCATACCACAATTGATTTGCCCTTTATCTTCCCTGTTAGAGTATAAGATTTGCACATTCTTGGCATCTTATATCTTACTTGGTGCTATGTCCCTAGTGTTACTGCATTCTAGAACAGTGGTCCTCAAATTTGGTCCCTGGACCAGCAGCATTAACATTTTCTGGGGACTCATACAGGTAAATTCCCAGGCACCCCTTTCTAGACCTGTTAATTCACAAACTATGGGGGCGGGGTGTCCAGAACTCTTTTTTAAAAATTTAAATTCAATTAGCCACATACAGTACATTATTAGTTTTTCATGTAATGTTCAATGATTTGTTAGTTGCATATAACACCCAGTGTTCAGCCCTCCTTAATGCTGATCACCCAGTTACCCCATCCCCCCCACCCACCTCCCTCTCTGAAATCCTGTTTGTTTCCTGGAGTTAAGAGTCTCTCATGGTATGTTTCCCTCTCTCATTTCTTCCCATTCAGTTTTCCCTCCTTTCCCCTACAGTCCTCTGCTCTATTCCTTATGTTCCACATATGAGTGAAACCATATGATAATTGTCTTTCTCTGTTTGACTTATTTTACTTAGCATAATCTCTTCCAGTTCCATCCATGTCAATGTAAATGGTGGATATTCATCCTTTCTGATGGCTGAGTAATATTTCCATTTTATGTATGTACCACATCTTCTTTAGCCATTCATCTGTTGAAGGACTTCTTGGCTTCTTCCACAGTTTGCTATTGTGGACATTGCTGCTATAAATATTGGGGTAGATGTGTCCCTTCAAATCACTATGTATCCTTTGGATAAATACCTAGTAGTGCAATTACTGGGTTGTACATAGCTGTATTTTTAACTCTTTGAGGAACCTCCTTACTGTTTTCCAGAGTGGCTGCACCAGTTTGCATTTCCGCCAACAGTGGAAAAGGGTTCCCCTTTCTCCACCTTATCACCCCAACATCTGTTGTTTCCTGACTTGTTCATTTCAGCCATTCTGGCCAATGTGAGGTGATTTCAGTTTGTATTTCCCTGATGCCACTCCATGTTGCACTCTATCTTTTCACAAGCTCTGCTGGTGATCTCAAAGTAAGCTAAAAATTGAGAATCACTACTCTAGATGCTCAAAAGAGTTTTTTACCTGCTGAATGAGCAAAATGTATCTCCCAGAACTTTCTGGAAAAAAAAAATCCATTGGCCAGTCGTTTGGATTGCCTGCACATTGGACACTTATTTGTGTAGTCAAAAGTGAACACTTTGCCAGGAAAGATAGTTTATCATGGCAGAATTGGAACCAGAACCTGACATTGAAGCATTGCCCCACTGATGAGCTGTGAATGGAGGCAGCGTCTCCCAGGAGTGGGCAGGGGGAGGAGGGCAGACAGGACCCTTCTCATGGCTACCGATAGGGGCAGCAAGCGTGTCTGCCAGGAACCAGCAGCACGCTAAAAGCAATGGAAGGAAATGCTGCTTGTCTTGACATTTGCATTTCCTTTTCATCTCGTTGACATAAACGCAGTATGGCAAAAAGATAACTCATTCCAAATAACTCAAGATGTTCCCCTACATAACCCAGCCCCTGTGCCTGCACTTGGGTAGAGACACATGGAGACAAAAGCACATGTGGCCAAATTATCTCCTGTTACACATGTACAACTACTAATGATTTCAATGGGAGTTGCCTGTAATAACCAAGGGTAGCATTTGGCCCATGCAATTCGAATTGAACTAAAGCCCAATTTGTAATACTTTAGTTAAAAACCAGCGGGTGATTATAAGACTAGTGTGTGATTAAAGCTTCACCTTCAAAATCTGCTGCCCAGAAATGAAAAAGTTTAAAAAACCATTATGTATTTTTTCAACTTGTAGTAAAGGATGAATTGTTAAAACTTCCAGCCTTAGAAAAGAATTAAAGTATTGGGGGAAATTGGATATTCAGGGTGGCTGTTTTTCATTACTCTGCTGCTAATGAAAAAAAGTGAGACTTCAAATAGGATTGTGTTCTCATTGTTTCTATTTCCCCACAAGGACCTTCACCGCGATTTCTGAAACAATATCTACAACTCTTTCTGAAGTCAGTCTAATCCTAGAAAACATTTTATGAATTTTCACATTCTTCAGTTTTAATGATTACTTTACAATTTTTTGTTCTTTGCTATTGTGCCGTAAAAGATCCAATAGTTAGTGGTCGAGCACAGCCATTCATTTACTTGTGATTTTGTGGGGTAAGAAATTCATGGCGCGCTCACTTGGCCACTTGTCTCTGCTCCGCATTAGCTGGGGTAGTGGGGCTCTAGGGTCCTCTTCCAAGATGGCTTCTTCCCCTGGCTGCCCTTCTCTCCTTACATGGCCTCTCCATGTGGCTTGGGCTTCATCCAGCATGGACATCCTAGGGAAATCATGCTTTTTCCCCATGGCTATCTTCCAAAAAACAGGATGTGGACCCTGATAGGCCAGTGAATGCTTCACCTAAAACTGGGACATCGCTTCCACCATATTTATTGGACAAAGTAGCCACAGGACCCACCAGGCTCAGGGGGAATGAAACTAGATTCTGCTTACTGGGGGGGGGGGATGACAAGGTCCCACTGTAGACATATCTGGAAGATGGGAGATTTCATTGTGCCCATCTTTGGAATACATAATCTGCCCCATTCTCAATACCTGAATTAGCTTAATATATCCTGATTTTGATAGCCTTTACAAATGTTTGTATCTAGTTTGTGATTCTGTGTTCCATGATCACAAAAACCAAATGGCATACCATTTCCTATCATTAAGCATGCAGAAAGCATTCATTCTTTATGCAAAGGAAAAGGTGTCTTTTATACAAAGAACTAGGGGTACCTGGGGGGCTCAGTTAGTTAAGCATTACTCTTGATTGATCTCAGCTTAGATCTTGATCTCAGGGTTGTGAGTTTGAGCTTCTCATTGGGTTCCACACTGGGAGTGGAGCCTATTTAAAAATAAATAAATAAATAAGTATTTTTTTTAAGTACCCATTCCTCTTTTCATGTGCTAGTTGGAAATGAAGGCAAAAAAAGAAAAAAGAGAGAGAGAGAGAACTTTAGAATCATGAATTTGCTTTGCTTGATTACCCTATTTTACAGATAAGATGATCTGATGAGATTGCCTAAGCACACACAGCTAATTTGTCTTAGTCTGGGTTTCCCCCAGTGTAGACAGGGACTAGGTTATATGTTGATTTGGGAAGTGATCAAAGAGAGCAGATGTGAGGAATTGGGGGAAAGTGGCAGGGAACGAGAAAATCCAATAAAAGCAAGTCAATTAGTGGGTTAGTCATTTTGACAACTTAGGCTTTATCCTACTGGAGATCCCCACAGACCCCCTCCCCCCAAAACTACCAGAACACACCTCAGCAACATGCAGCCAGAGGATGGAGACCCTGGTTAACTTTTTTTTTTTTTTTTTTACCAATCTTCATCCTCCCTTGGTGGATGATTGTCTCTGGCTGGGCACATATTTCCTGCTTATAGTTGAGAAAATCTTTGTGTGCTACATGGTTGAGAATGGACCAATTGGTAGAATGGATTTGGAAGTGTCATAGTCACCATCATTTTGGAGGCACTCACTATACCTCTGAAGCCATTTGGAGAACCATGAATCTGCTTTCTGTCTCTACAATTCTGTTTTGCTAGAAATTCCATACAAATGAAATCCTACTACATGTTATATTTTATGTCTGTTTTTTTTCACTCGGCATCATGTTTTCAGGTTCATCCATGCTGTCGCATGTATCAGTGATTTGTTCCTTTTTATTATAGGGTAAACCATATTTTTTGCCCATTGGCCCGTTGATGGACATTTAGGTCATTCCCAGGTTTTAGCTACTTATTATAAATAATGCTGTATGAAAATATGAGTAAATGTTTTTATTTTTCACCTGACTTGGACAAAAACTGGTAATAGAATAGCTGGATATATGGTAAGTATGTGTGTAACTTTTTAAGAACCTGGCTATTTTCCAAAATGGCTGTATCATTTTACATTCACACCAGCAACCTAGGTAATGGAGTCTCTCCATAACTTTACCAACACTTGCTATTGTTAGGCTTTTTGATTGTATCTAGTCCAATAGGTGTATAGTGGTATTTCATTGTTCTTTTAATTTTCATTGCCCTAATGATTAGTGATGCTAGACATCTTTTTATATACTTATTGGTTATTTGGATATCTTCTTTGGTGAAATGTCTATTCCAACTTAATTTTTATTTGGTTCTTTGTCTTCTTATTATCAAGTGTTAAGTGACTATAATATTTTTAAAGTTCTTCTGTTTGTGGCTTTTTTTCCCCAATTGCATTAAGATTGTCCCTTGAGTGATAGTATCATGCTCAGATAATGTTAATACATTAAGTGGCCTTGGAGATCATGTTTAGTATTTCCTCAAGTGGTGTTCCAAAAAAGAAGGCTTTAGGGGCTGTTAAAAGGGTTCTTTGGTTAAAGAAATTTGGAGAGCTGTTTATAATATCCTTCACCTCAGAGGGTCATAATATACGTCATTATATTGTAGGTCTTGAGAAGTTCTGCAACAACAACCCATTAGTTCTTTAACCCAAAATTTTCTAAACTTACCTGATCGTAGATCACGTCAACAATTGATTAAGACTAGTGATATTAATGTATTTGTAAAGCAGAGTTTTTCCAAGCTGTGTTCTGTGGACCTGGTTAACAGACAAACATTGAAAAGAGGAGGTCCAGAGGGTGTAAATCATTTGTTCACATTAGTGGCAAAGTTAGTGGGGAGGACATATTTTCCTTCATACCCATCTTGGACCTCTTTCTTCAGTGCTCCCTTGGATTGCTACTGGTTACTGTAAAAGAAAACCAGGTGGTTGAAATGTATATGATCAGTTCCATCCAGTGGGTTGGCCCCGATGCCTGAAGTTCCTTTAACAGAACTAATTCTAGCACAGTTGAACATTGGGACTTCCTCTGTTTCCTCTTGTTCTAGCAGGATTCTTTGATATATTATTCCAATAATTATTTGTTTATATTTAGGTGTATAACAGGCAATGCTTTAGGGACTAGGGGTACCAGAGTGAAGGAAGCATAGTCCTTGTGTTCACGTGGTCAGTATGAAGATCAAGATGTTCAAGAAATAAGTGGATAGATGATGTCATGCCAGATAGTGTTATGTACTATGAAGGAAAATAAAACAGGGTAAGGAGAAAAGGAATAATAAAGAATAATAGAGGCAGTGTTTTTAGTAGAGTCTTGGATGAAAGGAGGGAGCTAGCTCTGTGACTATTTTTGGGAAGAAGGTTTAACACACCCTAACGGGAAATGCGAAATCTATAGTCAAGAGAGGACGGGCTTGTGTAGGGTTAAATGGAGTGAGAGGAAGAAGAGATGAAATAAGTGAGCTTGAGTGGGTCACTAGAACCACAGCAGGGGATTCAACACATTGTGACATGCAGCCATTGGCCCTCAGGAGTTTATAATGGCTATTGTTTAAAGACAGGAAAACAAACTCTATGATTAAGTTCAACACAGAAATATCTTTTTATACAGGGTTTTTCATGGAACTGATTAATAGTGGCTCCAAAAAAAGGTGGTATGGGAGGGAAATTTTTAGATGCTTTTGGGAGCTGCATACCATACACGTATCTGGGAGATTTATAATGCAAGCATGCGGATACACACAGTTCTGAGATGTTCAGCAATGGAGAATTACCCTGACTTTGTTTAACTCAACATACACCAAAACATTTTGTTATGTAGATCTTTTGTTTCCTAAAAAAAATGCTTACCAACATTCTGAGAAATACAAGTACAAGGCAATCTATTTCATAATTTGGTGCCTTCCTCTTTGGATGGTCAGAATTCTCAGGAATTATTTTCTCCAGTTTCCTGTAGATAAATTCTTGTTCTGTTCACACAAGGCTTCAAATGCAGTGCCCTCGATATGCACTAAGCTCATGGCACTAAGGGAGTGTATTAGAAGTTTAAAAAGTTCTATCTTTATTTAAAATTAGACAACTGACCCTTTTTACTTTGAAGTATTCCCCACATTTTTTATCATGTGAGCTATAAAGATCAAACTTAATAAAGAGCAGAAATGTAAGGCTTACTAGAGCCTTGCTCAGTTGTTTGGACAGCTCTTCTAAGAAGTCTCATCTTTTGATTTATGATTTATCTGGAACATAATAGTTTTAAAGAGTCCGTCATAACAATGTCATTAAAATGCTAGTTAAATTCCACCATGGGTATCCGATGAGAAATGTATCCTCTATAAATAATACACTTCAAGACACACACAAAATGGATTTCACATGAAATTTTACGTGCTTCGGAATGGAATAATCCCTGATTCGTGTAGGGAGACCATAAACAATAATGTATGTATATTTATGGAACAAGGCCATGAGACTTGGCATGTGGCCCCCCAGCAGTGTTGCCTTTTCTGAAAATGGCAATAAAGTCCACCTGCTCAGACTCCATTGTACTTTCTGCTTGTGTCAAGTGGGCCAACAAAGCCATGAGGCTGCCTTTCATATGTTATTTTCAGAAATTGGTCTCATTTTCTTGTACCCCACATCCCAGAAGACCCAATAGCTCAAAACAGATTTATCAGGAAAAGAAGAGAACTGAATAAAAAGCCAGTCCACCAAGTCAACCTCTTGCTTCCCTTCACAGGCACTTCTTTCTTGGTCCTACGGGGATGGTCAATGTGTGGTCTCTGTCTGAGATGTTCTGGAAACAATGGTTTTAAAGCACTGGGCTTTCATGCCTATGGCCTCACGGAAGGTTGTGTCTTTAGAAAGGTGATCACATGGATCCTCTTCGGAAGTTGGGCTGCTGAAAAATCACGGCTTCAAGAGGAAGTGAACTTGGAAGTCCGATAAAACATCAGATTAAGGAGTTGTGTGAAACTGGAAAAGCCACACCATCTTTCCAGACTTCAATTTTCCTCCCTGAAGGGAACTGTTGAGTTCTGAAAGCTCTGTGGCTCCATTTTTTTATTCCAAACTTATTTTCAAGTTATTGTCCCTTTAGATGGTTTAAAGGCCAAGTAGATTACAATAATTAAGAAATTCAGTCTTGGAACAAATGTTTCATGTTTCTACATTCAATATTGCATAGCCCCAAATTATTATTTCATTATATCCTCTTCTAGACTTATAGATCTTATGGGAATTTAAAAGTATATCCTCTTAGACATGGATCAACCTCCTTGAGTTTTTTGGATAGCCTGTTCTTCCAGCCCCATTGGGACATGGAGATGGTTCACTTTTTCCATTCCTTCCAAACTGGGGCCACATGGCCTTCTTTTTTCTATTGGAGGAAAATGGGACTTTAATCTAGGAGAGTTAATTGCCATCAAGGTTGGTATCTTGAGACCAGGGTCTGCTCTCATTAGTCTCAGCTCTTCCAGAAGGCCAGGCTAGTCTGATTATCCAGGTAAAGGGAAGGGCCTAAAGGCCTGCGTTCTCAGACTTATCGGTTATCTCCGCACATCCTTCTATGGCTCCCATGTCTACCCTTTTCTCAATGGGTACATCTATATTTTTACATTGTGTGTGTGTGGGTGTATTGTGTGTGTGTATTTTGTGTGTGTGTGTGTGTGTGTGTGTGTGTGAGAGAGAGAGAGAGAGAGAGACATTGAGCGAGAGTGAGTACAACCCAGCACCAGCATCAGCATCCTCTGAGCTGTCTACTCTCCAGGTCAGTTTCCTGACCCTCTTATCCGAGACACTGAGGTTCAATATCTGCGTGGAGATTGACCATGGTGGAAGATGAGATGATAGATTGAATCACTTTATAGTGAACATCAGGGAATTCATTGAGCTCTTTGGCTGCTTTGTAAGTGTTTGGTTGCTCCTTAACTTCATTTTCTATTTTCATAGTTCTGTTTTATTGGAAAACAGTGTACTCAGAGTGAGTACACTGCCAGTCTTGGTGGCACTTTGGTTATATTCAGGTCCTCAAGACAAAGGCAATCTCTTGTCATATTCATGAGCTTATAGATGTTGCAGAAATCAGAGAATCTCTTTTTGAACTGCCTTGTGTTTTCATGATGTGTTAGACTAGACATTGGCAAGAGGGGTGCTCCCGTTGTGCAATGGCTTGCTTTCATTTGTTTCTAGGGGATGAAGTGGGGCTATCTGATGGGTTAGTTGGGGAGAGAGAACAGGGTACAGCCCTTTCTTTCTTTTTCTCTGTTTTTTCTGGCTCTTTCCCTATTGCTTCTGTGTCTATCACCCTGTAGCAACAATGCATTCTGTTCTATTGCTGGCCAGAGGTTTGCATTTGCTCAGTTCCAGGGACCAGAGAAATGGATAAGCCTGTTTAATTCAAAGGTGAAGAAGTATCAACACTTTCAGTCATAACTTTAAAGCCATTTCCTCCCATCTAGCCTTGGTTCCTTCCTTTCCCTCTTTGTCTTCCTCATAAGCAGCAGAGCTAATAATGATTTCCAAATATCTGCTTCCTTTGTCTTTCTCTCGGTTTTCTCTGAACACTGGAGAGGTGGTATCAGTGGCTCTCAGTCCCTTTGACTGAGTCTTCAGTTTGGAGCCCTGTGGTATTTTTATGATCCTAAATTTTCCACTTTTTGTAATGTTTCATGAAACAGAAAGAAACTTCCAGAAACTTTTTTACAAATAGAAAGTAGATTAGCTTTCAGAACCAATTAAGACAAATAACAATGACACTAGGGAAGTTGACTTAGCAACACAACATTCCTTGGAATGGAATGATTTAATAATGTCCACCAAAGATGGAAATGGGAATAATGACCCAGCCTCACTTTTCAGAAATGTCTAAGTACATAAACATATGTCCTTTTGGCCTGTAGTTTTCCAGTAATCAGTTTCTGATTCTTACCCACCTGCACAAAAGTAGGGATTAGTGGAAAACTTCCAATCACACATCATACCACACACATGCCATGTGGGAAATGTAGCATATAAAAAACACAATTTCTAGCTTTCAAAACAAACATAAAAAAGGATATTACACAGAATAATTCTGGGAAATGGGAGACCATAATGGTTATGGAGGCCTGGGGAAATGTGAACAGCTGAACAGAGAGAGAACTGGTATTGGACAAAGGAGATCATCCTTAAGTGGCCAACAGGTTAAGCATCCTGAAATACTCTCCCATGATCACCTGTAATATGTACTGATTTTTTTGTTTTGAATATTTCAGAGGCAAAAAGAATTACCATACAATATTATGTTTTAGTGATGCTATGATTGTTTGATCCCTAGAGAAAAAGGCCAGCTGATGAAGGTTTCTGGAAGAGACTGTTTCTTTTTTATATAGCTAATTTGTTTATTTTAAATATTTATTTATTTTTTCAAATGTAAATATATATATATGATTTTTTCCTTCAACAGGTGAATCGTAACATTTATTTATTTATTTATAAATTTTATTATGTTAGTCACCATAAAAGAGAAAGAGTGCAAGAGGAGGGCAGAGCAAGAGAGAGAATCTCAAACAGACTCCTCAAAGAGCAGGAAGCCTGAGATGGGGCTCGATCCCACCTGGAGATCATGACCTGAGATCACGACCTAAGATCACGACCTGAGCTGAGATCAGAAGTCCCCTGAATCCCAGCTTTCATGTGAACAAGGAACTTCCAGGGGGTGAATTGGAGCTGAGTTCTTCAGTTGTTGGGGATGTGCTCATGCGGATGACTCAAAAACTGAGAGACTTGGTATGATGAGGTGGGGCTTAGGGAATAAATTTGTCACATAGGAGGAACACTATTAAATGAAAGCCCTGAACTTCACCCTACTGGTCACGTACCCACCCGTGAACCACTCACTATAGCAGCCAGTGGGGCAAAACTACTCTCAGGTCAGGCCCTTTGAGGTCCACCAAAGAAGTTAGAAGGGGGTAATCCATCTTACAGTAATAACAGCCATTCAATGGGGAGAGGTGAAGTCGATGTTAGGGAGACAATCAGCCATGCCTTTTGCACCAAGGACCATCCCAGTGCAAGCGGACATCACCTTCTCGCTCATCTGTTCTACGTGCACCTCTCCCAAAGATACATGCTCCCTTGAAGAACACAGCCTTTCCTGAAGTAAAGATTGTATTTTGCAGTCAAGCACACACAACTTTATTTGAGTTGACTATGCAGAAACCTGCTGGGGAAATGTCTGAAAAAGCACATTAACTCTATTTTTTTCTTCAGTCTGATACATATTTTTTTTTGCACATAATAAAGCATGTCAGCCCAAGACACAATTCCTCCACACATCCAATTGCTTTTGGTTTTTTATTACTCTATTTCAAATATTTGCTTTCTACCTATCCACAGCTCAATTTTGAACTTCTTATTTATTTTTGTGGCTAAGATGGGGGGCTGGCAAAGCATATCATAGCACTTTAAAAACACTTCATAATCAGGCTGCACTCCAGCATCCATGTTTTTAAAATCAGGCTGTTGTGAATTTCCCAAGAAGTCCAAGAACAACTGTGAATTACTTTCTTGAGATTTCTTGCAGGTGCACAGGAAAAAGTCCCAGCCAACTGACTGGAAGGTATCAAATCAAGGGACAAAAATTCACCCAAAAAGACATTCACTTGGGGACCTGATATCAGAAGCAGCCTGGATAAAGTCTTCTTGACCTACACAACCAGAGAAGACATCCTCCCAATGCTTTTAGTCTCCACTTTATTTTCCAGGGACTGAAAACTCTCGCTGGGAGCTCTAGAAAAAGAAAAGTATTCTATCTGTAGCCACAGAAAATATTTATGAGAAGACTCAAAACTTTTAGAAACTCTTTCCATTCATACATATTTTCATCATTGTAAGAAATGTCACAACATTTGAAAAACAAGTGAAATTTTTGAAAACATTAAAACTTCTATTTTCTTGGCCACGAGGATTAGTTCAGAGGTGGTCACATGATTGGAGTTGGTTCCTCTTCTTTTTTTTTTTCTTTTTTTTTTTTAAGATTTATTTATTTGACAGAGAGCATGATGGGGGGGGGGAGGGGGGCGGGGCAGAGGAAGCTGAGCAGGGAGCCCGATGTGGGACTGGATCCCGGGTGTCCGGGATCATGACCTGAGCCAAAGGCAGTCGCTTAACCAACTGAGCCACCCAGGCGCCCCTGGAGTTGGTTCTTAATGGAGAAGCTGATGACTTCTGTTCAACGGTTTCAAGGACATAAGTTCTCACTGTCTCTGGGCAATACGGTATCTGAGGCCATTTTGCTACAATGAAGGAAGCCGACCAAGGGCAGAGATAGCATGGGGGAGGAAGCAGAGTCTGAATATCTATAGCTGATTCTTGATCAAACTTATCCTGAAAATTTTCACTTTCTTCAACTTTGAATTTTGTGAGCCAATATTTTCTGTTACAAATAAATGAATTGGTTGAATTGGAAACATGAGTTGATTTAAATAAACTTGAATCAATGATATGCCCTAAAGAAGTGTTGATATGTTATACTGTTTATGCTATCATATATACAAAAATGCATATTAATTTTTTCGAGGTGTCCTAAGAGGAACATTAACACATAGAAGACAAAGAACAATAAAATATGCAAATGTAAATCTGCACCTTCACTATGTAGGTCAAATGTCACAATCACTTAATTTCAACTGATTTACTGGAGAAAACACAAAAGCATATAATAAGAATCAGATGTATTACAAGTTGCATATAACTAATTGGATTCAACAAAATCTTGGAGATGTTTCTGCTTGTTTTTTTAAGCAATCCAATAATTTAGTCAAAATAGAAACTGTCTTCTTTCAATTCAGAGCAACAAATGAAAAATATACAGTACAACATAAGAAAACAATGCAGTTTTGTTCAATTGAAAGGTACACACACATACCAAGAAAACTACAAACATATACACACAAATGCACAGAAAAAAAAATCCTACAATGACACACACACACAAATAATGTACCCAAACACAAAACAAAACTG
The DNA here is from genome assembly GCA_004023965.1 of Spilogale gracilis. Classification (NCBI taxonomy): domain Eukaryota; kingdom Metazoa; phylum Chordata; class Mammalia; order Carnivora; family Mephitidae; genus Spilogale; species Spilogale gracilis. The sequence continues at coordinate 11,121 of PITA01007067.1, read as the reverse complement.
ACATGCTAAAATCCAGGGGTACCAATATACAAATAAAGGGTGTTTGCCCTATTTCAACAATTATAGTTTGCTCTAAAGTGACAGTCCAAATAATTGAAATATCTAGTGGTTATTAAATGTATGATAAACACTTTAATACATGCATGCCTTCTCCTTCTTTGAAAAAAAACCAAAGGAAACAAAAACCCAACAGACAAAACCATTATATAAAATTGTTCAAGAACCAATTTAAACCCTAATGTAAAACTAATGGAATTAGAAAATGCCTTGAGCTTTGTTTATTTATTTAAAAAAATCTAAGACCATGAGGCAGGTAGAACAAAGGAGGAGGAGGAAGAAGACTGAGGGCTGGGTAGGAAGGAATAAAGAAAAAGGACAAAGAAGGGAATGGGAACTAGAATTACGTTACTTAACAAATGAACTAAATTTAGTGGCTACCTTAGAGGGTCAGAGGGAAATGCCTACACTATTTTTTCCAGGATCTTTATCAACATCATTATTATTAACAACCAATCTATCAGGTTAGCTATGGTCGTGCTTATAACAAAAAGGTTTGTGAATTGGTCAAATCAGTTATGTTAGTAAAAGACTTAAGTTAAAAGTTTTAGAAATGACAAGAGCACAAACAAAAAGGGTTCTAAGGATGACAATTGTAATATGTGTTTGCCCACAGCACGGCCTAGAGAAGTGCCCGGCCTCCAGGGCCTGTAGGATGGGCTCCTGTGTTTACTACCTTGTTTATCTAGGCCCTTTGCGCACAGATCAGTAAAACAGATATGAGCGTCTGATTCCAGGGCAGCAGAGCTATTAGCTCTCCAGTAAATCTGAGCACGACCTGGCCCCAGGAGACAAACTGGATCCATCAGATTTTCCATCGCAGGGATTGAAATTAAGAAAGACAAAGGAATCTGCCAGTTGGCAATAGTGAGGGAGCTAAAAAGTTGCCTTGGGGGTAAAGCTGAGGCATCCTAAGCCAAAACCATGTGCAGCCAGAAGAATGAAGAAGCAAATACTTGGAGGAGGGACAGATGGAAGCCGACTGGAGAGGCCTCTTCCTGCAGAGTCAGAAAGCTTAGTCATACTGAGGCAAAGCTTAAGGAGCCACAGACTTGTGCTCGCTGGCATCCGTGGAGGTACTGTGATCTTCCAGTGCTTTCTGAGGTGGGGGATCTATTACAGCACCTGTCTAGGGAGGGAACCGACTCCTCCTGTGGTGCCAAGTGTATTTTTGCAAGAAACTTCCCTGTTACTTGAGCTAACTTGAGCGCCTCTATTCTAGCAAACCAAAGGAGTTGACTGAAACACCCCTCAACTCATTTTGGGCATTTCTGCCTCTAAAGCAGTTCTGCCTCTAAGCTTTCAATTACGTATAAGAGTATAAGAATTTGCTGGGGGGGCGCCTGGGTGGCTCAGTTGGTTAAGCGACTGCCTTCGGCTCAGGTCATGATCCCGGAGACCCGGGATCGAGTCCCACATCGGGCTCCCTGCTCGGCGGGAAGCCTGCTTCTCCCTCTCTCAATCCCAATACTTGTGTTCCCTCTCTGGCTGTGTTTCTCTCTGTCAAATAAATGAAATCTTTAAAAAAAAAAAAAAAAAAAAGAATTTGCTGGGGAGTGTGTTGGGAAGAGTTTCCTGGGACAAAGCTCCAGAAATTCTGGTTCAGTGGGTATGGAAAAAGCCCTGAAGACTGTGTTTTTTCTGAAATAGCTCTCCAGGGACTGGTATTTGGGAACGAATGTCCCAGCTCATGTGGTCCCTTTACTGGGAGCCATCTAATCCTGTGGTCCCTCCTACTTTATGATCTCAGAATCTCTCTTCTCTCTTAAAAATTAGTGAGGACTCAAAGAGCATTTGCTTATAGGCTCTATGTCCACCAGTATTTATTATATTAGAAATAAAAATTGTGAAAAAGTATTTTTGTGAATCTATTGAAGATAATAAAGTAATGATATGCTGTATTAGTTTCCTGGAGCCACCGTAATGAAATGTGTGGCTTAATATCTTTATTTATTGTCTCACAGTGTGGTAGACTAGTAGTCTGAAATCACGGTGTAGGCAAAGTTGGGTACTTCTGAGGGCCGTGACGAAGAATCTGTTCCATGTCTGTCTCCTAACTCTTGGGAGCCCCGGGTATTCCTTGCCTTGCAGATGACGTCATCCCTGCGTGTTCACACCATCTCCCTACTGTGTGTCTGTCTCTGTGCCCAAATTTCTTTTTATAAGGACACCGGTCATATTGGATTAGGGCCCACTCTCATGATTTAATCTTTACGTGATCATCTACAAAGATCCCATTTTCAAGTAAGGTCACTGTCATAAGTACTGGAAATTAAAACTTCAACATCTTTTAGGAGACATAATTCAACCTAGAACACATGTTGGCAATAATATTCTGTGAAAATAATAATATTTTCCAACGTAAAAATATTGAGTGAGAAGATGGACATTGTTTTACATTTTTATAAACTCCTTAACATTTGGCTTAATAGAAGACTGCTAAATTCAACTTCCCAATTTTCTGAGATACATTGTTTTACTTGAAGTATATGGGAAAAATATGATCTCACAGATCAATATAGTTAGAAAGGGAGAATTATTTTAAAAGAGTGACTGGATAGTTGTGGCTAATAATTTTTTATGAAACTGTACCAAATCTTGACTACTCATAGTTTCATAGAAGTTATTGTTCTATGGAATTTGAAACCATGTTGATAAATTTTCATATGTTGTTACTTCAAAGTTCATTGGTGTCTCTTGTAATTTGAAGGGGTCTTTTTTTATCTATACATGATTTTTAAAAAATATTTTATTTATTTCAGATAGAGAGAGAAAGCAAGAGAGGGGGGGAGGGTCAAAGGGAGAAGTAGATTCCCTGCTGAGCAGGAAGCCCAATGCAAGACCCAATCCTGGCACTTGCAGGATCATCATCCAAGCCAAAATAGTCATTTAACCAGCTGAGCCACCCAGGCACCCCACACATGATTTTGTAATGTACATCATTTTGTATTTAAAGGATTTTAAATAACCATGCAATGGTCATTTAAAAAATATGAGTTATCTGAATTTTGCAGAGTGGAAAACTGTAATGTACCCTTATAAAAGAATGAGAAAGAAAAAGGGCACATAATGTCTTTTAACATTTTTATGAAATAATTTTAGCTCTTGGATCAACCAAAAGTGTGTCAGGAGTCCCCACAGGTCCTCAGGCTACACTTTGAGAACTTCTGTTCTAATATGTCATTGCTTGAGGAAATTTTAGCAACATTTCAAGTACCATCTTAAATTCTCTCTTCTCCACGGAATCTCAGCTGCTCCCCTTGAGATGAAATGGCCTCTTCTTGGTACATACTTGCTATGTGGTCTCCTGGAACACTCCAGGGGCTGGATCTTGTTCACATTTTTTTCACTATTGGTAAAAGAACGCAGTGTCTTGAGAAAAATCTTTTCTAGTTGGAACTGGATTAAATTAATTATCTTGCTTTTATGCAGAATAGCTTTTCATAATCAAAAGATTCAACTTGCAATTAACTGTAGCTATTGCCAATGTTTATCATAATGCAGTCTTTCGCATTGATTAAAATTTTTTTCTAACTTTCCTACCTTGAGATGGAAAACAGTTTGTAAAGCAAAGTAAGTCACATATGCTTTCTTGAAATTCTAAGTTTTTATAAGTGCTTATAAATGCCTTAAGCTCTTATAAATGCTGTTCCCTCTGTCTGGATTGCTGTCAGCCTGGCAAACTTCTACTTGTCCTTCATTATGCAAATCAAGCCATTTCCTTGACTTCATGAGACACCATTCATCTTATCAAGTATTTGTACTTATTCCCTATTGTGCTCTAAAGTCCTTTTCTGCATTTAGGAATCTCACAAAGATGTCTGGGTGGTTCAGAGAGGGAGAGATTTATTTCTCGCTTCTCTTGTGTGGTTGAGGAGTGCTGAGCTATGTTACTCATATCTACATGAGTAGAAAAGAGCATTACCCCTTGGGTGGGGTTGTCCCAGGCACTTAAAAAAATTGATGGGTTATGTTTTCAGTCAGATCCTACTAGTTTCCAGTGGAAGAAATTCAATTCCAACTCAAGCAAAATGGGGATTTGTGAGTAGGTATTGGTTGAAAGGAAGGGTCACAGAATTGAGGAATAGCCTCAGGCACATAGGGACCAAGATTGCTTCAGGGTATTCAGAAACTGGAATTGGGATTGGAATGCTTTTAGAACTCAATGTTTCATCTTCATTTCTCTCTGTAGACCAGCTTTCTCCATGAAGCTAGAACCATGGCCTTGATACCAACCATTCCTGGTATAATATCTTACCAGTATTGCCATCCACAGGAAAGCAACAGCTGGAAAAATCTCAGGACCATGGGATGGCTTTGTTTTGGATTACCTGTTCACTTCTTGGACACATGACTAAGGCCAGGAGGGTAATGAACTAGACTTGGTTCAGGTTGGGTCATAGGCCCATCTCAGGGACAGTTACTGGATCCATGAAGGGGAATCATGTAAGAAGGTGGCAGAATCCTTTGAGTTTAATCATTAGAATGGGGGGGATAAAGAAGTGGGAAGAAAGAGTTCTCTAAAAGAAGGCAAGTTCTGTTTTAAGAGAAAGAAGGGTCCTAGATAGATTAATCATTAATTGTGTACCACGATAATTGCCTGGGCTGTTTTTACAAAATCTTTTGTGAAGACATTAGAAAATACCACGTTAGCCAGCCATGGCCAATTTAATCATGTTGTATGCTTTGGAGTAGTGACATCAATTAATGTCTGTGGCTGAATGAACTTAGTTATTTAATAATTGCATTTTAATATTTCAGGTTACATGCTTTCCTAGTATTGCAAATCAGCACTTCACAGGGAACTGTTTGTTATTATTTTCCTATGGTGAATAATGTGATGAAATTACACGGGTACTACTAGATTTTACACAGAACTTGCACTTACATTAGTTTGTACCAGTTTTCTCAGGATTAGTCCGGGCCACATAATGTGGTCCTCCCACAGTAACCATTGCCCTGTAAAGATCTTTGTAAGGTCTGGATAGGTGATTCAGAGACACTGTACAATTCAGAGGACTTTTCCCTTTGAGTCTACCTTTGGAAACCAAGTGCAAGACTTGGCCACAAATGGGTGTAGGTTGAAAGACCACGTCAGAGCAAATCCAATGTCTAACTGCTTCACCCACAATAATACAATGTCTTGAGTAAGTTCATACTCCATTGTCATCTTACTGTTACTTTCTTATTTATTGATTAATCTCTCAATTTTTATGATTGCTTATCATCTGTGGACAACCTTGTTTAGTTCTTTGTGTATAGAAGGCTCCCAAATATTTTTGTCCTCATCATTCTATTATATTTATTCTGGTTAAAATCACCAGTGTTAATCCCTGGTTAAATATCAGATGACCCTTTTCCTAGGTTTCAATCTACATTAGATTTCTTCTATTCAACTATCTTCTCTTGGGGTGCCTGGGTGACTTAGTTAAGTGTCTAACTTTTGATTTTGCCTTAGGCCATAATCTCAGGGTCCTGAGATCAAGCTCTGTGTCAGGCTCTGTGCTCAGCAGGGAGTCTGCTTGAGATTCTCTCCCTCCCTCTATCCCTCCTCCCATGCTCTCTCTCCCTTTCTAAAAAATAAACAAATCTTAAAAAAAAACTGTCTTCTTTTTCCCTTTTTTCTTCCATAGCACTTAATATAATTTATAATTATATAATCATATTTTTATTTGATTCATATCTTCTCTCCAATATGACTTCATAAATATAAGTAGCATATTTTGTTCATTTTTGTGATAACTTCCATCTAACATAGGACTTGAGTACTAGGTGCTCAAAAAAAATATTTGTCCCATGACTAAATGGGTAAAAGAGAAAGTACATTTTGAATCATATTTCTCCAGGAAATACAGGTAATTTTAGGAAATGGAGGGGCAGATGAAAAGAAAAATGGCAGGCAGCCAACGTACTAAGGCAACATAGGTTTTTATTTTTTAAATATTATCTCCAAAAGTGGCCTATGCCCTCTGATGCTCTTAAACGCTGTCTGTGAATATAATGTACACGTGTTTTATATTTGAATACATGGAAGCAGGAAGCATCTGGCTCCCCACTGTGAGCACTCATAGGATGGGTGGTAGTGACTAACTTCTGCTCCCCTTGAGTTTGCTTTCTTTCTTCCCTTTCAGACCAAAGGGATTGACTAATGGAGGCCAGTGCTGTACCCATCTTCTAGGACCGGTGCCCAAGACCTTTCCTTCATGTACCTCATACGAGGGGAAGAGTGAAGAATACACTCAAGCAAGAGTCATTTGCACCGAAACTATCTTCCTTTCTCTCAACTCCAGCATGTGTTTCTCAGTTAAATCACATTTTTTTTCCAAAGGAAACAAAAAAGCTATATTTGTTTTCCAACACTTCATCAACATCAAAGTATTTACCAAGTTCTCATCTGTATGTAGCACTTTGCTACTTGTGTTCTAGTTCCAGATCTGCCATTAATTAGCTGTGTAACTTGGGCATGTCATTTTCTTTCACGTCATTGTTTTACCCTGACTTCCTTATTTGTGAAAAATCAAAACGCTCAGAGTAAGGTCTTTCTAGATCTAACCATGGAAGAGAAACAGGCATTGTAGCTCTTATTTGTGGGTTAATATAGTACAACATAGCAATCACTGCTCAAGGAAACTAGCAAATGTATTTATTCATTCATTCTATAGCCCTGCCTAGACCTATATTGTAGTGAATGAGAGCATTTTCACTGGAACCTTATTTTGAATTCTGGCTTTCCCACTTCCCTGACTCTGAGCAAGTTACTTCACGCTTTTGTGCTTCATCACATCCTCAGATATAAGGGGAGAATAATGGCACTAATACTTAACACAAAGTATTATTGGGAGAATTAAGTATGAAAAGTGTGTTAGAGTATATGATAGATATTCAATAAATGTTAGTAATGATTATTCATTGAGAATTGACTTGGTGCTAGGCACACTGAGAAGCACTGGGGATATAAGACTAAATAATGGGGCAGTTAGATTTTACTCAATCCAATCAAGCCTCTAAATCGGTGGTCCTTAAGGCTGGTTGCACATTACAATCACCTGAAAAACTTGTAAAATTCTTCTTTGGGTCACTCTGGGAAGTGGGGCTCAAGAAGGAGCACAAATGCTGATATTATGGCTATTGTTATTGTTGTAGTAACTGTCTTCTGTCTCTGACCCAGGAGTCTTGTGTCTTCTGCCAGCATCCAGGGAACCGAGGAAGACTGGCCTGTTAGTTTGCATGAAGGATAAAATCTCAGACCTTTCAAGCTCTTGACATAATCCAGATCTAACCATGAGTTTATAGTAAGTACAAGAGAAAGAGAACAGCTTAGCAACACTAAGAGGATATAATCAGCCAAACTCAAAATATGGGACTTCTATAGGATAATCCAGTTTCTTCGGCAAATAAATAGCATAGGAAAAAAATTGGCTGGAGAACTGCTATATATCAAAGAGACTTAAGAGACCAACGTCAACTGAACGAAAGGCATGCACCTTGTTGGATCATTGTTCAAGGAGAATTTACCATGTGTTCATCCAATATTTCACTTAATTGGTCTAGAAGCTGGAGATAGAGAGACATAAGGCATGGTTTCTCAAGATATGATGTTCAAAACAAGACTTAGATACCCACAAGTAATGTAGGAGCTGTGACAGAAGTAGGTAGTGGGTGCAGTAGAGGAAGAAGTGGCCATTAATCCTTGGGAGAGGAGAAAAACAAACAAAGACAATTCATGTTGGAGCTGAATTTTTTAATTTAATTTTTGAAATATAACTTATTTGAGGCATTTTTTATAATAACATGATTTATTCATTTTAAGTATGCAATTCAAAGTTTCTGAGTAAATTTATCAAATTATTCAACGATCACCATACATCAGTTTACAGTCATTTCCTTTGAGGTGAATTTTGAAAGATGAATAGGTATTTGCTAAGGAGACAAGGAAGGAGACAGGTACTCCAGGAAGGGTGGAAATGTAGAGCAAACAGTATTAACTAACATAAAAGAGTCATTCTGTGTCAAGCTAAGAGCTGTATATGGATTATTTCTTTTACTCTTTGTAATTATACAATGGTGTAGTTGGTATTATTATAACCATTGTATAGATGGGGGAGATAATGTACAGTGAGAATATTGCAGTAGGTCATAATATTGATAAGTGGTGGGATTGAATTGGAATTTAAACCTAGGCAATCTGAACTGTAATGACTATTCTTATGCATTCTGCTTTTCTGTTTAGAAGGTCTTGGTCTCAAAACAGCGTGGATTGAAAGAGTTTGAATGGCTGAAGTGCAGAGGAGGTGAGAGTGGACAAGAGAAGTGGGCTTGCTGAGATGGTGATCCAGCTTGTCTGGTATGATTGATGGATTATGTAAATGAAAGAGCAACAGAAGGAGCAAGTTATATTGCATCTGAGACTCCAGTGATCATTGAGGTGGAAGCATCCAGAAGGCGTTTGGATACACATACCTGGGATTGCACTAAAGATATAAGTGTCACGTACATATAAATGGTAGCTGGAGCCAGGAATGTGTGAGACTATTCGAAAATGATGTGAGGAATGAAAAGAGAAGGCACAGGACAGAACTCTGGAAAACAGGAACTTTTGAAAATAGAAGAAGGGAAGATGTCAGAGACTGAATTGTCCCTAAGGCCAATTTCACCTGGTGAAGCACTAACCTCCAATATGACTTTTTTGGGAAATGGGTTTCTTAGGAGATAATTAAGGTTAAATGAAGTCACAAGGTTGGAGTTCCACTCCAACAGTATTGATGGCCTTATAAAAAGAGGAACGGAGAGAATGCTTCTCTTTGTGCATGCACCAAAGGAAGACTATGTGGGGACAGAGCAAGAAATCAGCCATCTGCAAATGAGGAAAAGAGCTGTCACCAGAAACTGATCCTACTGGACTTGGACTTCCAGCCTCCAGAACTGTGAGAAATAAATTTCTGTTGTTTAAGCCCACCACCAATGGTACTTTGTTATGGTAGCCTAAGCAGACTAAGACAGAAGAGGAACCAGTTGTACTGCCTAAAAATAGGAGATCAGGGAAGGAGAAAAAGTACCAAGTGTAGTGTCATGGAAGTCATGGGAGGAGTTTCACAAATGGAATAGTAAAGCAGATAGGTCTCCAAAAGGTCATAATGTTTGACAGATAGTCATTAGATTTGACAAACTGGAAGTGATTGGTGATCTTGCCAGGGTGTGAAGGTGGTAGGGTAGAAGCCAGATTACAGTGGATTAAAGAGTAAATGTGAGTTGAAGAAGTGGGCTGTCCAGAGACCCTTTCCACTGGCCTTACCTGTGAAGTTGTCAGAAGTTCAGACTCTCCTACTCAACTAGACCTCCTGAATCATCACCTCATTTGAATAAAAGGCTCATAAGTTAAAGACGAGAAGCTCTGGGCTACCATGTGGACCGTTCCTTCTTGGAAAATACTTGGGAATAAAAGGAAAGAGGATTACAAAAATAGCCAGAGAGAAGCAGAAGTGACTTTTAAAATGGGAGGCACTTGAATCACAGTCCTTATGGAAGAAGTCAGCTGAAAGGAAAAGATTGAACATAAAGGGGAAAGAAAGGATAACCAATGGAGTTTCCAGGTGGATAAAATAGTCTTGTTTGAGAGTAGGATCACATTTCTCTTTCATCTGGGAAAGAGAAAATGTTGGTTATGTAGACAGAGTTTTAGGAAGGGGTTAAGAGATGAAGGAGTATGTGTCCAACAGCCATATATGTCTATTTCTTCTCTCTGAAGTTGGAGGCATAAACACCTGCTTACAGAGGGGAGAGAACTGACTGAGGGTCCATGAGGTCTGAGCTGAACAGGAAAGTATGTCTCCATGAATGTGTGGAGCGATGCAATGAAAGAGAGAGCCAAGAAACTGGTGCACTTATCGAGAGCCATGAGGTCAAGAACATGTGGTTAAGAACTGGCATACTTGAGTCAAGCATTCTGGACAATGATGACATCTTAGGGGCAGCCATGGAAGCGGCTAAAACATTGTTGGAATGATGAAGAGTAAACAACTTTGAGCGCAGCATGTCAGCTAGCTTGTCCTTGTGGATGTTGAGGTCATGATTGTGACAGTTGGCTGCAGACAAAAGACTGAAAGCTGAATTTGGCCCTCATAGGTCTCAAAGGGAGGTTCACTGAGACACCAGGAAAAGGGTGTAGAGGATGAAGAGGAAGATGGGTTAAACCTCCACAAAGAGACGGTTTTGTGTGGTGGTTTGAAAGTGGCAACGGGGAAAAGGCAGAATGAGGACAGTGATTCCCAGTCCTGGCTGTGATAAAGAGGGGATGTGCCAGGAGGGGAAGAGAACAGTGTGTGCCCGGCTGCTCCCAGTCCACCAGCTCCTGTGTGGGCTCTTATTTGGTTGCCTGCCAGTCACACCGCTTCTTCCTCCTACCCAGTCAGTCCTTCCCACTGTCACTGGTAGCCACTGGACTGAGCTGTTCTTCATCAGCCGTCTCAGGAACATCCTGGTAGGGATGGTTTTGACCATCCTACTCAAGTCCCATGGTACTCTTGGTGGCCACTGGGGACTCTAGTGCATGAGAGAGATTTTATGAATGGTAGTTCTCTTCCTTCATTCCTCTTTCTCCTTGTAAATTTTGTAGACTGGAAGTGGGGTATATGTGGATGGGGAGCTATGGGGGTCAGAGGGTTTTGAGAAAAAATTTGTCGGGAGAAGAGTCTAGACAGCTTGGCCTGAGAGACCTATAGAGGTGACATTTGGTTGTCAGGCTTTATAAAATGAAGGAAGCATTGGAGGCTATGAACTGGGGCAGTGACAAGATCCATTTTGTTTTTTGGGGAAATAATTCTATAGACAGTTGGAAGGATAGTTGGATTGGCAAGCAAGAGATTCGGAACCAGGAGATGAGTTAATATTTGCTGCTCAGGACTGATTGGAGTAGAGTGAGTTCCGGATCAGGGAAGTAGTTGGAAGGTACTTTCAAATTGTCTAGGCTCATGGGATCAAGATCGTGAAGCAGCATAGTTCAGCACTGGGAAGGAAAAGGAAATAAGGTGTGAAGGTTGGTTTTCCTTGCAAATATGAAATCCAAAT
>PITA01007066.1:0-94729 GCA_004023965.1 Spilogale gracilis | reverse complement strand
TAATCTAGGGAGGGAAACGAAACAACAGAGACTTTGAACACAGAAACAAACTGAGGGACTTGGAGGGAGGGGGGTGGAGGGATGGGAGAGCCTGGTGGCGGGTACTGGGGACACCTAAAGCGGGGAGCACTGGGTGTGGGGAATGGGGAATGAATCTTGAAACACTGGAAAAAAAAAATTTAGTAACAATAAAAAAAAATAAATAAATAAAAAATAAATAAAAAATATATGACAAAAGGAAACCCAAACAATTTGTTATGATTACAGATAAATGGGAGAAATGATCACTAACCATAAGAAAAAAAATCTTGGTTTGGGAACTTCTTTTAGAGGTTGTTCTCACTGTCTGATTGTTCCCAACCATATGGTTTTGATGGAGATTGCCAGTTACCAAGTAATGACCAAAATTTAGCTCTCACAACAAAAGCAAAAATAAACAAGTGGGACTACATCAAACTAAAAAGCTTCTGCACAGCAAAGGAAACCATAAACAAGAAGAAAATGAATGGGAGAAAATATTTACAAATCATGTATCTGATAAAGGGTTAATATGCAAAATATATAAGAACGCCTACAACTCAGTAGCAAAAAACAGGTCCAATTTTAAAAAATGAGCAGAGGATTTGAATAGATATTTTCCAGAGAAGACATATAGACAGCCAACAGGGAAATGAAAAGTTGCTTGACATCACTGTCAGAAAAATGCAAATCAAAACTACAGTGAGATATCGCCTCACACTGGTTAGAATGGTTGTTATTAAAAACACAAGAAATAACTTGTTGGCAAAGATGTGTAGAGAGAGGGGAGCCCTTGTGCACTGGTAGTAGGAATGCAAACTGGTGGCCACTATGGAAAATTTTTTGAGTTTCCTCAAAAAATGTAAAAAAGAATGAACATAATGATCTAGCAATTACACTTCTGGGCATTTATCTGAAGAAAACAAAAACACTAATTCAAAAAGATATGTGAACCCCCAAATTCACTGCAACATTAATTATAATGGCCAGATATGGGAATAACCTAAGTGTCCTGTGATTAATGAATGGATAAAGAAATGGTGGCATAGAAAGATAGATATGGATATAGATATAGATATAGATAGATATATAGATATAGATAGATATAGATAGATATCTATAGATATAGATATAGATAGATATATAGATATAGATAGATATAGATAGATATCTATATCTATCTATATATGGTGGACTATTACTCAGCCATGAAAAATGAGGAAATCTTACCATTTCTGACAACATGGATGGACCCCAAGAGCTTTATGCTAAGTGGAAGTAAGTCAGGGAAATACAAACATCATATAATGTCATATTTGGAATTTCAAGAAACTAAAACAAACCTATCCAGTTCAGAGATAACAGAGAACAGATTGATAAATGCCAGAAGTTGGGTGTTGGGAGTGGGAGAAATGGGTGAAGGTCAAAAGGTACCCCCCCAGTTATAAAATAAATATATAAAATAAATAAATATAAACATATAAAAATACAGAAGTCATGGGGATATAATGTACAATCTGTTCACTACAGTTAATAATAATGTGTTGATATTTAAAAATTGCTAGGAGTAAATATTAAAAGCACTCATCACAAGAAAAACATTTTTTTGTAACTATATGTAGTGATAGATGTTAACTAGGCTTATTATAGTAATCATTTTACAATTTACACTAATCACCAAATCATTACATTGTACACCTGAAACTAATATAATGTTATATGTCAGTTACAACTCAATTTTTAAAAATTTAGTTCTCCTTCAAAAATTTATCTTTGTTCTCTCTCCGTCCTTACAATACAGTTATATCACAATTTTGGTCAGATTAATAATCAGTTGTTAAACTATCGTGAGCACATCAGTCCTACTCACGGCAAATCATATATCTACTATGATTACATTTCTTTCCTTAGATAACTTGTTTTGCTTAGCATTGATAATTGTCTCTCATTCAGTTTGCTTGATTTATATAAGCTTACTATATTTTTTTAAATACTGTAAGATCTAACAAGTGAATGTTATTTTTCAAATGTTCAGAACATCAGGTAACCCATCAATTTTCTTTCTTCTCATGGAGACGTGGGTCCTTCCACTCTCCAGCTTTCTGCTCCAGTCTGGTCCCAGTGACCCAGCACTACCGTTACTCCTCTCTCAGGTTTACTCTCTTTTTTCTTTGCCATTTGTCTTGTTTTCCTCATCATTTTTATAGTACACATTTTCCAGTGGTTTCCTGTAAGTACATGAAAAGTTTAGTTTTAATCCTCACTTGTCCAGAAATCCTTCCATCACACTTGATTATTAGTTTGGCTATCTTGAAAATGATGTTCATTTGGAATTTTGAGGTCTTGTCTCTGTTGTCTCCCGAGTTCTTACCTTGCTTTAAAATCTTGATGCTATAGTTTTTAGCCATTTGCACTGGCCTATTTCTTCCAATCTTGGAAAGCTTTCTGGATATTCTCTTTATTTCTGCTGATGTGAAATTTCATGTCAATGTGCTTTGATGTGGCTGTATGTTCCTTCATCGTCCTGGGAAATTTCAATTTAGAGACAGGTCTTTCCACACAAGAAACCATTCATGTAGGGCACCTGGGTAGCTCAGTCGTTAAGCCTCTGCCTTTGGCTCAGGTCATGATCCTGGATTCCCTGGATTGAGCCCTGCATCGGACTCCCTGCTCGGCGGGAAGCCTGCTTCTCCCTTTCTCATTCCCCCTGCTTGTGTTCCTTCTCTAGCTGTGTTACTCTCTGTCAAATAAATAAAATCTTAAAAAAAAAAAAAAGAAACCATTCATGTATTCTTCCTATAATAATGTCCTCCCTCTCTTTTATTTCTTTGTCTATAATTTCCTTCATATACATAAAAATTATATATAACTATTATATACAAATATATATGATACATAAATTATATATATATAATTACTTTGTGGGTTGATTCTCTAATTCTAATTCCTGCATACACATAAACAAATTATACATATAATTATATAAATATTAAATTATATAAATAATATATATAAAATTATCTTTTGGGTTGATTCTCCAATTTCTTTATCTTTTTGCTCAGATTTCTTGATTCTGCTTAATTCTACATCCTGGGAAATTTCCTTAACATCATCTTCCAAAACTTTCATTGAATATTTTGTTACTATAATTTACTTTTATTCTGTTTATTGCTTCTTAATAGTATTTTTTTCTCTTCTATATGAATTCATTATGTTCATTCTCCTATACCTCTCTGAATGTTTATTGTAGATTTGCAGTGCCTGGTGTTTGGTTAGAGTTTTTTTGTTTCTTTTCTTTCTTTTTTTTTTTCTTTTTTTGGAGGCTTTTTGTTTCTTTTCTTTTTTTTTTTTTTTTTTTTTTTTTTTTTTTTTTTTTTTTTGGTTGTTTTTTTTTTTTTTTTTTTTTTTTTTTTTAAAGATTTTATTTATTTGATAGAGAGAAACACAGCCAGAGAGGGAACACAAGCAGGGGGAGTGAGAGAGGGAGAAGCAGGCCTCCCGCTGAGCAGGGAGCCCAATGTGGGACTTGATCCCAGGACTCCCGGATCATGACCTGAGCTGAAGGCAGTCGCTTAACCAACTGAGCCACCCAGGCATCCCGAGGTTTTTTGTTTCTTATTATACTCTTTATTCATTCTGTAACAATGAACTTTCTCTTTACTAGCTCTTAAGATTCTTAATCCTACATGCAATCATAGGACAGCTCAGCTGGCTAAGAGCATAAACTATGGAATCAGACCAGCCAACTTCGAAGCTGGCTGTACCATTTAGTAGCCATTGGACCCAGGGCAAGTTATTTTACTCGGTGTGACACTGTTGCTTAATCTACAAAAGGGGAATAATATTATTAATATTACATGACATGCCAACTCATTTTATGAAGCTAGCATAGCCTTGATAGCAACAAGTTCATTATAAGAAGGAATGTTCTAGGACAATTCCATCCATGAACATCAGTGAAAATTTTCTAAACAAAATTATTAGAGAACCAAATCCATCAATATATAAAATAATAGTATCTCATGGCAAAGTTGGTTTTATTACAGGGACATATGAGTGGCTTAACATTAGAAAAATCAGTTAATGCAATTTACATTAGTGTATTAAAGGGTAAAAATTACATGATCATTTCAAATGATGGCAAAATGCATTTGATAAAAACCACTACCTATTTGTGTATTTTTTAAAGATTTTATTTATTTATTTGAGAGAGAGAGTGGAGGGAGAGTAAAAGGGAGAAGCCGACTCCCCTGTGGAGCAGGGAGCCCAAACTCAATCCCAGGATGCTGGGATTGTGACCTGAGCTGAAGGCACATGCTTAACCAACCCAGTCACTCCCCAATTTGAGTTTTTAGTACAAACTAAGAATAGAAGAGAATTCTTCATATGATAAAGGGAATTTTGTCAATCAGAACAGGCTAGGTTATGTTGAAATTACAACCAGTCTCCAAAATCAAAAGCTTAAAACAGTAAGCGACTTAGAATGAAGGTTTGTTTCTTACCTGTGCTAAGTGTCTATTGAAGGTTGGCAGAGGGACTTGTTCACAGCAATCACTTAGGGGCCCAACCTGACAGATGTCACTGCTGACAGCACAGAGGAATCTCTTTCTGGGAATGAAGTACTCCATCCCAGAAGTGACATATTTCATTTCTATTCATTACTCACTGGCCAGATCTAGTCTAGAGCCCACCCAACCTCAGCAAGCCAAAAAGTACAATCATGCCATGGACATTATGAATAAGATATTTTAAAGTCTCTGGGTTCCATTATATTCTTTTGAGGAATATTCATTCTAATTCAGACAGTTAAACTTTTCAACATAAATGTCAAACTTCATCTCCCTATGGTGGACAGCAACCAGAGTTCTTCCATCTCCCAGCTTTGGCTCTTTTTCTGGGCCTGCTGGGATCTCTCCATGTGTATAACCCTTAGGGGTTAGCTAAAGCTAGGTTTTCATGCATGATTTTTAGTTTACCTGCTCTTTGGGTCTCTTTCCTCCAAGATTACCACCCCCCCCACACACACACACACTAATTTTCTACCTACTCTGCCATCCCAAAAGTCTCACCTTTGACATCTCAAGGCAGTATTCCTGCTACTATTTTGTCCCTCAGGCTACACACCTTAGCTCTTAGAAGCACAAAGCTTTTGACTCACAAATCTTAACTGATACACTTCCCTCTTTCAAAGATAGACTCCCCTCTACTTTCAGCTTATTTTAAGTTCTTTGGTATGACTTTCAAGGATTCCTTTTAAATATCTGGCAAATTGTGTTTGACCTTATCTCTTATGACAGTTGACCCTTGAATAATGTGGAGTTTAGAGTTGCCAGCCCCCTGCATAGTTGACACTCTGGGTGTAACTTTTGACTCCCTCAAAATTTAACTATTATTAGTCTACTGTTGACTGAAAGACTTACTGATAACATAAACACCCAATTACCATGTATTTTGTATGCTACAAGGATTATATACATATTCTTTTTATAAAGTAAGCTAGGAAAAATGTTATTAAGAAAATTTAAGGAAGAGAAAATATATTTATGGTACTGTACTGTATTTACTTAAAAAATCTGCATATATGGGGCGCCTGGGTGGCTTAGTTGGTTAAGCGACTGCTTTCGGCTCAAGTCATGATCCTGGACACCCAGGATCGAGTCCCACATCGGGCTCCCTGCTCGGCGGGAAGCCTGCTTCTCCCTCTCTCACTCCCCCTGCTTGTGTTCCCTCTCTGGCTGTGTTTCTCTCTGTCAAATAAATAAATAAAATCTTTAAAAAAAAATCTGCATATAGCTGGACCCTTGCAGTTAGTGTTGTTCAAAGATCAACTATATTTCCCTTTGTGTGCTCTGTTAGCTATAGCCAAACTAACTGTGCTATAAAATTTCTTTTCTGATTCTGTACCTTTGCTTTCTTTTAAGAATGCCCACTCTCACATCCCACAGGGCCTCAGTGGTAAGGGACCTTCAAAGCTCAGCTCCAGTAGGAACTGTTCTTTGAAGCCTCTTCTGTTTCTTCTCTCCCTGCTTACCCTAAACACTAGCCCTCTCCCACCCCACTTTCCCACCCCCACAGAATTTTATATCTTCCTTTGTTTTGTCACTCAGAACATAATGTTAGTAAGTAATATATTCCCCACATCATTGAATGGGCTCGTTAGTACATTGTCAGTTCATCAAATTACTTAACAAAATTAATTTGATCAGGCGCGTGACTGCCATCCATAAGAAACTTTGTATAGGTGTCATAATCAAGTGTGAAGTGGCCATTTGGGCTTGCCACTATAATGCATATCACACAAAAACTATCTTATAAGACTCCCTGATACGAGACAGCAAATAGAGAGTATAATGACATAATGCTTCCCATCTACAAGAGAAATTATGTGAGAAATAAGAGTAAATTTTGTTTATTCATCTTACATTCTCTCATGTGATTCATTCTGTTTCTAAGCAGAAACATATATTTGTGAGATGGTCTACTAGGAGGCAAGTTGACTCCAGCTGCTAACGAATTACAGAAATATCATGATCTACAAATAGCGCATAAGACAGTGGCCTCATTAGGAGAGCTCTAATGAGTTGAGGTCACCCAGTTATAAAGGATAAACATGCACTACAGCTAAAGCAACTTACCATTTGAGTAGCAATAACATTTCAAAAAGCAAGATATTCTTGCTAAAGAATACTCAATGGAAATATATACCAAGGAAGGATAAAGCATGAGATATGAGAATCCACATCACAATATAAAAAATTGTTCTGAGAATTCCATTTAATTAGAAAGGAGCAAGCAAACTAAAATGCATTACTCTTTATTTATGATCTAATAATTTTACTTATATACCTTGAAATTATCCAGGTAAATTATTTTTCAAATGATAATAACTATAAAAAAGTAATGATATTTAACTAAAGAGAAAACACCTAATTCTGAAAACATGGAAAAAGATGCATTAAGATTATTTTGATTATCAAATGCAAAAAAAAAAAGGTTCAAATTGTCAGTCTTGTTTGCTTGAAGACTCCCATAACTGAACAGTCAAGAAATGGGTCTTATTTCAAGCATGATGTAATCTGGTGGCTCACCACTGTCACTGTCTGTTTTGTTTTATGCAAGATCATCTTAAAGCTGGCTCCCTTCTTGGCCTCTGAGTGCTCCAAGTAGATCCAGAGACTACATGCTTGCCTAGTTACTTACGTATACCTATAAGGAAGAAAAAATGTCATTGTCCCTAATTTATTATGCCACATGCCCAGTCTTGAACTGGGGGTCAAGATGATGGAACACACTGGCTGGATTAACCTAGGTCATGCAACCATAGTGCAGGTTAAGGGAAAGGAGAAGTTAGTTTCCCCCAAATAACATGAATTCTATGTCAGAGACATTTACTGAACACCAAATATCTAAGAGCATTTCTATTTTGTAGTTCTGTGGAAGCATGCAACTAACTCTGCCATTGGGCTGTGACAGGAAGAGGTATTTGTTCCCTCCAAACTCAGATTTCAGAGCCAAGGCACTGTCCTCCTATTCTCTCTTATCCCTACCCTGTGTTAACCTGAGTTGGATATCTACCATGAATATGAAATGGTCCTTTTCTGAGTGATGCCAATGAGACTTTAGGGTCAATCTATTGCTGCAGTAAACCTAACCTATACTGACCAACTCAGATTCCCAAATGAGAACCCATAGCTATCAAGGGAAATGGACTCTGTAATCTGATAGCTTAAAATATCCATTTTATGAGGTAGTTCCTTCCATATTGTGATCTTTCAGTAGCTGATACTAAAGACCATGTCTCTCTGTCCTTTTTGGCCCTTGCTTCTAGCAGAGGCTCTCCTATTTTGTGCACAGTAGTCCAACTCCTTGAGCTCAGGAGATGAGTCTGCATCTCCAAAATAAGTTACTATGTATCTCAGAGAGTTGTTGTGATTGTTATGTGATCACATGTGTGGAAATGCCCAGGCCAGGTGAGAAGGAGACTCTTAATAATTGGTGAGTATTGTCTTGAATATGAGCAGTTATAGTCAGGTGGGATTATATAATCCAGCCCTCTGATAGTTGCTGTTCTTCCTTCCTTCCTCTTTACCCATTTCTCTCACACTGTCTATCAGTTACCTTACCACCCTTATTTCCCCATTTAAAAAGTCCTTACATAAAACTGGTCTCACTCTACAAGAATTCCTGTCCAAAAATAAAGTGTTAATAGATGCAGGGATGATAGCCAGGGGTTAGTCAACCCCAGAAATATTTGAATAGTTAGCTGATCACTTACCAGAGGAAGGATTCCTTCTGGGTCTGTGACGGAGAGTAGAAATCAGGCCCAGCCCTTCTGAATAGGGAAAACGAGTCAGAGAGATGCAAAACAAAGATGAGTGGTACCAAAGCTAATGGGAATGGTGCATATAGCTGTCCATGACAAAAAAAGAACTGTTGAATAAAAGGGATAATTATATTCTCAAACTGAATTCACCATGTGCTGGCTGTCCATTTGGAAATAAACAAAGTCAAATAAATAATAAACAAAGTTCATCAATTTTCCAGTATAGAGTCTCTGAAGTCAGACTATTTGATCAAAATCCTAACTCCACCGCTTATCAGCTTTCAGACAAGTTAACCACTTTGAGGCTCAGTTTATAAAATTGGCAGAAGAATGGCACCCAACTTATGGGTTATTTCAGTGATTAAATGAGCGAATACACATCACCATCATCACAATTCTCTCTTGATTAGGGCAACAGTTTTTAGTCACCAAGGCTAAAACTTCATCTGGCAATCTTAATCCTTCCCCGTGAGGTCTAGTCGGGGGATGGTGTGCTGGCTTAGTTCAGCCCAAAGGACTGAGCCACAGTCACAGTAGGACTGGTGACCAAAGCTAGGAGCTGGCAGCCTGACCCCATTCCCAGGGTAAGACCCAATCACAGGCTGCTGTGACAAGCAGGCATTACATCTAAGAATTAGGGTTACGTTTTTTCCTCTGGTCAGAGGAAAGCTTTCTAAATTTGCCCCAGCTTTGAGACAACAGAAGGAGTAGACTATAAAGAAGGCCATAATATACATTGGTCTTTCACAAAACCAGGAAGTTGGGGCACTAAACAGAAGGCAGATGAATATATCCATTTCCAAGGAGCTCCCCTTTCCCCTCAAAGTAGGAGTTTGAAGAACTGCACACTGCTATGTTTGGCATCAGTATGTGGTACAATTCTGGAACTGATTATTTCAGCTAGTTCATGGCAGGCTGGGGACTGGTTTTCATGAGCTGCAATGTGCTCAAGGCAGAAGACTCTACTTCCTCCCAGCGTCTCAGCAAGTCTCGGTGTAAATGGAGCCTGACCTGGAACACAGTCAGAAGAGATGTTCAGAGCTGCACAGCAAACACAGACTTTATCAGGGACTCTGGGCAATCAGACCAGGCATCTGCTAGGTCCTGAGCTTAAACAGCTTGCTCTTAAGGAATGAGTCATCATGATGGAGCTGAGTTCTCTGGCATCTTCTGAAAAAGTAAGCAACACTCTATAGTAGTACCATTCCCCATATCCTGCTTTATCAGGAAGCTGGGCCAGGTTTGTCTCTTCGTACCTAGCTTCCTGATAAAGCAGGATATGGTAAGTTTACTCTTTGTTACTGTTAGAGATATTCATGATGTATGATAGTATGCAACCTTGGCTGAGAAAAGACTGAGGAATGTGTGGGATCACACTGTTCTTCAGGTTCCTTTATGCCTACAGAGTTGTGAGTATAATATCCATTGTGCTAGGGACTCTGCTGTTGAGACCACCTTGGTCGTGAATACGTCCCACTTATTAAAAAAAAATATTAGTTATATATCTGTCTTTAAAACCAAGTGTGTTAGGGAAAGAAAAGCCAAACACTCACCAAATGCTAAATTGTGTTCTATGGTCCTAAACTCAGAATATATTCTTGTCAATTGAGAAAGTGTAAAAATTAACTACTTCTAATAATAAAACTTCAGTAGAAAATTTGCATTTTGTATAAAGGCAGTTCCTTTTTGTATGGGATGAGGGAAAAATTGATGCTTTTAATTTTAACATAATGCTTACTGGAAAACAATGAATTAAAAACAAAATTGTGGCCTTTATCATAGGTTTCCTGGATGCCCATGATAGCCGAGCTAAGTCTCTTGTGCTTTAATTGGCCAAGAATACGAGAACTCGGCCATATCACATTTATTTAGCAACTAAATTCTGTTTAGGAAGAGAAAAATTTCTCTGATTTTAAAACTTGCATTTATCTTGAAAACATATTGTGATTTCATTCTACTCTATAGATTAATGAATTACATGATTAACACCCTTTGACCAGCAAAATTTATGTCCATTTCAATCCAATTCAACTATTAGGCCAAACAGTCTTAAATAGTATAAAATATTTTAACCCAAAAAATATAAGATACATCCTGAAGACAAGTTACCAGGGGCTGCTTGGGGTCATGAAGACGTTTAGGAAATAGTGGTGATTGTCTCACATGTAGTGCATGCCATTCACTCCAGGAACTGCACACTTGCAAACGGCCAAATGACATACTGTACATATTTTATACAATAAAATAAAAATAATCATTTAAGATATCAAAACAAACGAAAATGATTCAGAGACTAAAATGTCTTCTCTCAGCATTATTGTACTGTATTTTCTTTTAGAAATTCTGGCCCCTGGAGCGCCTGGGTGGCTCAGTTGGTTAAGCGAATGCCTTCGGCTCAGGTCATGATCCTGGAGACCCGGAATCGAGTCCCACATCGGGCTCCCTGCTCAGCAGGAAGCCTGCTTCTCCCTCTCTCACTCCCCCTGCTTGTGTTCCCCCTCTGGCTGTGTTTCTCTCTGTCAAATAAATAAAATCTTTTAAAAAAAAAAAAAAAAGAAAGAAATTCTGGCCCCTGACATATGGCCAAAAATAAATACTAGAAAGTTAAGATCAATTTAACAATGTTTGTGATAATATAATGACTTTAGAACTCCACTGAATTCTCTCAAAAACAATAGAGCCAGAAAAAGAATTCACCTCGCCAGTAAATAAATATAAAAGATAATATGTTTTTATGTATATGTTATCAATAACTTTTAGAATACATATTGAGATAAAATGGCCTTAGACAAATAGTAAAGTATAAAATTCCTTTGAGTAAACCTAACAAATTATGCAGAATATAAATGAAAAATACTGTAAAGCTTTCCTGAGGAACTTAAAGATGAAAGGAAAATTGAAGAGATACAGGTTTCTAATGGAAAGATTCAGCAGTAAGGATGTAAACTTCCCCCAAAATATTCTCTAAATTTATTGAAATTTTATAACAGTCTCAAGCATATTTTTGAAGCTGACCAAAGTATGTTAAAGTTTGTCTAAAGATATAAGTGGTTAAGAATAATCAAGAAAATACTGAGAAAGCATAAAAAGAAAGTTCTATATTTTACTAAATTAAAAGATACAATGTCACGATCATGAAGAATAATATTTTTAGGTAAATATGCTATTTTTTAAGCAGTATAAAAAAGTATTTTTTTAATGGAACAAAATCCTGTGTGTATGTAAGCTTACAGAAAAGATAATCTATCCTGTTTGCGGCCAAGTATATAAATTTCTGTTTACATTCTGTTCTACAAAAGGAGATCATAGCTTTATAACCTACTTTATTCCTTACCTGTATCCTATAAACATTTCCCTATTTTAAAAAGCTATTTTTCTATTAGATGACTTTGGTAACTTTGGAATTTTCCATTATATAGGTATACCTGATTTTACTTAATCCATTGTTTTTGGAACATTGAGATTGTTTCAGATTATAAACAGTATTATCAATCTCATCCTTCCTTATGATTCTTTCTGCAGAGGTGCACGCTTCCTTAGACTAAATGCCTAGAAGTGAAATTGCTGGGTCAGATCCTGTCCACATACAGTAGTCTCCCCACTCCCCTCCCCAACACTTTTATCCATAGTTTTGCTTTACATGGTTTCAGTTTCCTATGGTCAACTGCAATCTAGAAGCAGATGGTCCTCCTCCTGGCATGTCAGAAGGTCTTTAGTGCCTTAATGTTATGTCAGAATTCCTATATCATTCCTCTCACTTTATCTCATCACATAAGCATTTTGTCCTCTCAGGATGGTGAGTGTAGCACAATAGGATGTTTAGAGAGGGAGAGAGACCACATTCACGTGACTTTTATTACAGTATATTGTTATATTGTCTATCAGTCATAACTGCTAATTTCTATTGTACCTAACTTATAAATTAAACTTTATAATAAGAATGTATGTATAGAAAAAAACAAGTCATATGTGGGCTTTGGTAGTATCTGACATCACAAGCATTTACTGAGGGCATTGGAACAGATCCCCCATGGATAAGGAGACTACTGTACTGCTAGAGAAAGATTGTGGTGGTTTACAATATGGCATTTGTGAGAGTGCCTCTTTTCCCAAACCTGTGTCCACACTGAGTATTAAATTTTCAACAACGTTTTGTTAAATGACATTCAAAATTATGAAGTAGTGTTATTTTGATTACTAATGAAGCTGAACATTCTGAGATGTTAATTATTTTATTAATTTGTATATTATATATTCCTATTCTTTGTGAGAGCTATTCGTCTATCAAGGATATTAACATTTATAGCATATGTCAAAAATATTTTTTAGACTTCACTGTTTGCTTTTGCACTTTGTTTGGTGTTTCTAGTTTTAAAAGAAGAAGTAAAAATATTTCCATTTTCCTGATTCCCTAGTAGTGAGTCATATCTAAGAGTAGAAAACATTCACACTTTGCAAAAAATTATAGCAATAATGGATTTTATGCTTGAGAAAAATCATACATGTAACTTATATCCATCTAAGATGAATAAGTTTTACCACTTTGACTTTAAATTATTTTTTCTCACTCTTCAGCAATTTATATATATATATATATATATATAATATATATATATATGTTGAAGCTCTATCTTGTTGATTATACTTGAAAGAAGTAAGCAGTACAATAGAAATCCAGTTTTTCTGAATAGAAAGATTCTACTGGCTGATCTGCACTGTCAGCAGATATCTCATGTCAAACCCTTCTCAAAATCTTAAATCTTGAGTTCAAAGCCCTCACTTACGTCTTGACAATAGCTTTCAGGCCCATCAAGACAAGAATAAACACATTCCTGCTCTTTCAAGCTATAGAATCATATTCTTTATATCTGTTAACACACTTTTTCAAAGGAAAAGAACTTTGTTTAAAAAAAAAGCCATCTCTTTTATTTAATTCCATTGGGATGGTAAGAACAAAAAGACTTCCAACTTAATAGTATCTCTTAATTCCTCAAAAATGAGTAAGAAAAGAGAGGAACTGGAGTAGAAAGGGGCAATATAAAAAAAAAATCTGTCTTGGATGAAGTTAACGGGCTCTTAGAGTGCGTGGCCCGGCTTTATTTCTCAGTGACTGCAGAGGTATTTGAGCTATTCCCTGGTCATTTAGGAAGACTCAATTCTATTTTCGATGCCACTTAGAAGAATGGTTCACACATTTTACTTGTCAATCATTTTCAATCCAATAACATTTATCACAAACATTTTAATTCAAACAATGTTGTAGTGAAATGAAATAATTATTTCCTGATAGCTGTTATTACCATACATGGTGAGAGATATTATTAGTTTATTTCCAAATAATCTATTTTCTATGCAGACAGGCATAAACCTAATCAACAAAAGTTTGATGCTATTATTACTCATAGATATAAAAAATTTACTCCTAAATATAGTCTAACATTAGTAGCAAATGAGCATAATCTATGCTGTTTTATTGCAAACTTTGATATGCATATTCTAAAAGAAAAAAACTGTAAAAAAGTCAGTATCCTGTAGCCACTATGGCTATGAAAATCTTTCCTGCCATTGTCACATGGGACTCCACACAATGGTAAAACTATTTAGAAGACTCTTTCTTTGCTATCTGGACTTTCATTCCCACATTGCTAAGCGGAACTTTCTCCCTGTGAGCTGGAGTCAACCTTGTAGAAGGAGGATTCTTTTATATAAGAAGAGACAGCCTCTAGCATGTTGTTCCCTCTCCTGCAATACTCTTTATCTAACAGCTACTCATCCCTTGAGTCTCCCTCTGTGTCTAGGAGCCTTCTTTATTCTCTCCACTGGGCTAGATGCCCCTTTTGGTTTGCTGTTTAAATACCCTATCTTTCTTATTCACCAAATATTCACCAAACTTGTAGTATTTGTTCACTATCTTCTTCCATACTATATGAGCAGCCCCAAGGGGGTGAGTGCCATATCTGTTTTATTTACTTCCCTATCTCCAATTTCTAGAACAGTGATTGGCACATCCACATTCTCAACAAGCATTTGGTGAATGAGGATTAAGTAAACGAATATATGTAAGGTGCTTTGCTTAATTCCTGGAATACAGAGGTATTCAGTATACATGGGTACTAGTGTGTAAACTATCACACAAGTCTATGTTTAGCTTCATTGGTAGATTTTAGGGAAGAGTGTCTTCTGCCCATAATCCTCATAGCAACATTTCTGCTGGTTCCCAGGTTCTTTTTTGTTAAATTGAGCTGGGTCAGGAGTCAGTACCTGGTTACCTCAAAAAACAAAACAAGTTTTTGATTGGATAAAACCAGAAAAAGATCCCCCATTATTGTGTGTGAGATGCTACGCGTGCTCTTTGCCCTTTCTACCTTCCCATGGTATTCTGACACTTTGCTTTTGAATATCTTATTTCTATAACTTTTAGGATAAATTATAGTCTTCTATTTCTAGTTGTTTTCAGAAAATGGAATGACCTGCAGGGTGTCGAAATGCTGTGGTAAGAAGCCATCATACAATCAAAGTCCATAGTCATATTTACATTGGTTCCCTGAGTGAGACCTGTCCATCTCCATTCATCACATGTGTTTACAGACGGTCTTCAACTTAAAATTATTTGAGGTCGGATTTGTCACCTTTAAGATGATGTGAAAGCCGTATGCAGTCAATAGAAACTGGACTTTGAATTTTGAACTTTGATCTCTTTCTGGGTAGCAACATGTGGTAGAATACTCTCTCATGATGCTGAGAAGTGGCAATGAGTTGCAATTTCCAGTCAGCCATGCAAGGATAAACAACTGATATGCTCATGGTTCTGTACCCATACAACCATTCTGGTTTTCACTTTCAGTAGAGTATCCAATAAATATGTGAGATATTCAACACTTTTGACTGGAGCCTGGGAATCCAGTTGTATCATTACTAATACGAGGAATGTATGAAAAATATAAAGTTTATGGCGGAAACTTACATCTGGAACACACAGAATTTGAGGTGCTAGAAGATCCCAGCTATTGGAAATGTGAGCTAGAGTTCAAGAATAATGTCAGGACTGCATCACATATATTTACCCTGGTGTCATCCCTTTGGTGGCCTGGCTCCCTTTGTCTTTCCATAAGTGGCCCATAGTTTAATTCCAGCCAATCTTTTGTTTGGAAGGTGGAACATCTTACAAATAAGAGGCTTTGACTTTCTCTTGGAATAGTCTGGGGGACATCATAGTTTGTCACTACCTGATGGTCTATGCTTTTTAGAGCCCTTCTATTTAAATCTTGGAACTTTTAGTCATTTTAGAAAATAAATAATACATTCCCATGATTGAGGAAACTGAGACCATGTAGGGGGAGTTAACCAGTTTGTACAGCCAATTATTAGTGTCCTGGTCCCTGGTCTTTGCTTCCTCCGCTGGAAAAAGTGGTCTCTTCCAGACCCAGCAAGCAGGGCGACAACCAGGTAACTTCTTGTTCCCCATGCTATCTCTGCGGTGTAGCTTGTCACTGTGCATTCAGAATTATTCTTCAAAACCATTTTGCATTCTTTGGGTCTCTTATTTACTGTTGATTCCTCCTAAAGTTCTGAGCTTTAAAAATGTTGCTTTTCTTTCCTGCTTTCTTGAGAGTCTAAATACAGTCACTTTGTGTTCACTTCTACCAGGAACTTTGTCAGTATTTGTTACAGCCTGAAATTTCTATTCACACCCAGCACACCCAGTCTTCCCTTCCCAAATAAATGTTTGTTTCCTGGTAGTGGTTTTAAGGAACACATAGGTCGTTAACTGGAAAGGACTGTTGCATAGAGATTTGTTCATCAGCCTTCCTGGGGCCCTTTCACCCCAGTGATGCTAACAGACATTGTCCATCACAAGCTTCTTCTGTGAAGAATGATGAGCAGCTTTCTTAGGGTTGGTGAGGAATGGGCACGAGCTGGAAGAACAAACAATGCATAAGCTAGGTCTTGTTTATAACATTAAAGGCTACAGTGCATCATTCAAAACTATGATAACGAAGATTCATGCAACTAACAAAGTACGGTTCGATTAAATGGTCTACAAGTTGACTTCGCTTCACTGTTGTAGAAATTAATGCTCTTTATTTTTGGTTTGTTCCTTGTCCTACCTTGAAGATGCCTTGAACCTTCGAAACCGACAGGTCATCTGTGTCACCCTAAAAGTCCTCCAGCATCTGGTCGTGTCAGCTGAGATGGTGGGTGAAGCTTTGGTGCCCTATTACCGGCAAATCCTCCCCATCCTGAACATCTTTAAGAATATGAATGGTGAGTGATCCCAGGAATCAAATGTCCTTTAAGCCCTAAAAGAAGGGAGTGGTGTGGAGTTAATTAGCAACACATTTAAGATTTATTATTGCTTATAAACCAAGATCCATTTGGAGATCTAAAGAGCGTCACTCCCACCCTTCCCCTGCTACTCCCCAGAGAAACAGTAAAATTAACAATTCCATTTATTACTCCTTACACGTACAGCTTACTCCCTCAGTACAGAAGCGCTGAAGCAGTTCTGTAGTCTTCCAATAATTAAATTGTAAAGTTTTTTTTAATAGTCTTTGGAATACATTAGTATATTTTGAGTTTGTCCTTTCTCTTGGTAGTAATTCTAACTTTAGAGACTTTCTGTTAAAATTGCAGTTTTTATTAATTGGTTTAGATAAATTTTTAAGGCAATATTATTAAAATATGGCTCGGGGAGTCTTAAAATATGTGCTCTCGTTTCTAAAAAAATAGAAAAATAGATAATTTGTAGCTATTTAGTTGATGGTGATGTCAATTATAAATATATATGTGCTGACGCCTGTATTTGTTTTAATTATTCTCTGAGCTTTGGAAGCACCGATGAGCTCAGCTGAGAAACTGAATCAGTTTACCCTAACAAAGGTGATGATCTCCGGCAGGCAGTGGATGTATATTTGTTCTTTTATTCCTTTTGAAAGATGTGATTCTAATTTTCTTTTATGTTGCTAACTTTAAATTTCCATACTTCTCATATGCACAGTGTAAGTCAATATTTGAAGTTAATTCCCAACAGTTAGTAATATAGTGGAACACTGCATGGATTTTTTTTTTTTTTGGTGACATGATCTGCTCACGTACAAAGAAGGAAAAAATTCAAACAGAAAAACTGAGCATTCCTGCCACATACAACTCCTTTGTTTGGAATCATTATTTTTTAATCCGTCAATTGCTATTAAAAGTCTAATTAATCAGGCAGACTATTCAGGAAATCATGAAATCCTCAGAAACTCTTTAGCTGTCTTTCAATAGTAGGGCTTACTTATACTTAATATTAAATATATTTAGTAAAAAGGACTTCACTTGGAGTTATGAGAGGTTAGGAATACTCATAATGGAGTGAGTTAATATCCATTCCAAATACCTGAATGGCAGAAGACTTAATGTGGACATAGAGACAAGTTTCCGGAAACCAAAAACTCGGTATTAGTAAGTGAATCTCCTATTATTTAATAAACTGACAGGTTTAGTAACAGCATTTCTCCTTTGTGGAAAATACGTGTTCAAGTATTTATTTTTTTTTTTAAGATTTTATTTATTTTATTTGACAGAGAGAAACACAGCCAGAGAGGGAACACAAGCAGGGGGAGTGAGAGAGGGAGAAGCAGGCTTCCCGCTGAGCAGGGAGTCCGATGTGGGGCTTGATCCCGGGTGTCCGGGATCATGACCTGAGCCGAAGGCAGTCGCTTAACCAACTGAGCCACCCAGGCGCCCATCAAGTATTTATTTTTGTATTCAGATACCGTATAGCAGCACCGAATATACATGGGGTTGTAGAATGACTGTATGTGTGCACGTTGTTCAGTTATGGCTCATTAAAGAAGCCCTGAGTTCACCCATTCCATCTAGACTCCAGTTAACTGGAGAGAGAGGAAGGAAGGTGACAGAAATATAGAAATGACAAGGGAGTTATTTAAGAATTGGAAGAATTAAGGAGCAGCCACCCCCAGAAAGTCTCCGTTTTAGCTAACATTTTTCAAGTGTGTGATTAGCAAGGGTCTCCTCAATAATCCTTGTGGAAACCTATGGTAAATGAACTATTACTATGTCTATCTTTTCATTGTAAAAGCTGTCTCTGTGGAGCTCTTCTCATACATAAACACATGCTTCTGCACTTGACCCGTGATGGACCGTGAGCTCTAGTGCTCATCTCCCCTCCCTCGCTTGAGTAAGAGCAGGTGGCTCCTAACACCCTCAGCTAATGCTTTCCGTGTCCCACAGTAGAATCTTCAGCTTAAATCTAAGCATCATTTTGTATCGTATAAAAGAAGAGAGCAGCAATGTTCAAAAGACAATTAGAATCTCCTCCATCTTCAAGGAAGCCTGTAAAGAAGAGTAAGTTTAGCCATCACAGAGAGATAAATCAATAGGTTGTTAAACAAAAGCAATTGTTCTACATCTTTCTCCTACTTTTGATTTAATTCTTTAACTCACAGATATGTTCACATGCTTAACAAAAGAAGTAATTGACTTTAGGAGCGTTTCCCTATTTAGATTTTATCAGTGTGGGAATTTATAGTTTATACCCTAGCCTAAATTGGTCCCAAACAACGTTAATTATTTAGGAACATTTTGAATGCACGAGGAATTCTACACTCACCTATTTTTCTGCTTAATATCTTTCTGACATTTGAGGGGAAAAAATATTAGCTTCCGCTTCATTTTCTACTTATCTTAGAAACCTGTCAGTACAATGCCAGAATGTGGTAAGCTGGATTACCAGAGGGTCATATTACAAAATTGGAGCAGCCTAGCTATAAAACTTAAAACTATTCTTCAAAGTGGCTATGTTGCCAAAGGTCCAGTTCTACCGGAAGAAGCATATAACAAAGGATTTCAAATTTTAATAGTAATTTTACTATAGAAATAATTTAACTTTACTAGAAGTTCAATAAATCCTATTTTATAACTACAGATATTCATATTCACAGAGCATATATACTTATTTTTGTCTAAGCATGTGTCTTTAATAAAGTTATATTTCTAAAGAAAATTATAGTAGAAATTTATAGCATGTAACATTTGAAAAAATCCATCCTTAATTTCAATGTATTTAAAACCACTCCACACATTTCTGTTTTCTCTTTTCCCTACTTAACTTTCTCATAAATCAATGTCCTGTTAAATTCAGATTGAAACATTTCATTCAATCCCCACCACAAAACCATCTGTTTAGAATGAGACCAGAGATAAACGCCAGAAAGAAAGAATGAATGAGAGAATGGTCCTTCAAACAGAATGACCTTGTCCTCTGTCAGTGTTGCCTCCAAGTGCAAGCTCTAGCTTCATTCCACAGCCTGCTGCTTTTCTGCAATTTCTTTCCTATTTTAATGTCAAATGGACTTTGTTGGAAATGAGCAGTGGGGCTGAGGAGATAAGAGTTGGACCAACAGTGAAGTAGGCACAGATTCTGAGGCACCGCGAACTTGGAGTCTTCCCCGAGGACCAAAGGGAGCCAAAGAGGGGCAGGCAGGAGTGGGGAGTAGGTAGCAGCACCAATTTATGGCCCCATCGACACTTCTTTAGGCATTCAGACTTACAGCAAGCCCCGCAAGACTATTCCTGTCCTAAGAGTTAAGAGGGGCTTTGTGTTTCTCTTTATTCGTAATTTTTTTACAAGGTTTAATTAGGCGACATTTTAAAAGCTATAAAAACAACAGAAGTCTAAGATAAAGTTGTAATGCAGAGGGAGTAACATCTAGTCAGAAGATGCAAATCATACAGCTTCTCTGAGGTTACATTGCTTTTAAATTCTTCTAAATCACCTGTACAACATATAAGAACATCTTTTGGGACGCCTGGATGGCTCAGTCTTTAAGCGTCTGCCTTTGGCTCAGGTCATGATCCCGGAGTCCCGGGATCAAGCCCCATATTGGGCTCCCTGCTCGGCAGGAAGCCTGCTTCTCCCTCTCTCACTCCCCCTGCTTCTGTTTCCTCTCTAGCTGTGTTTCTCTGTCAAATAAGTAAATAAAATCTTAAAAAAGAAAAAAAAAAAAAGAACATCTTTTCTGTAGGTTGAAGGTAAGGTAGTGCGTCCACCGGTTCTGTATTCAGCCTGGCCTTGAGTGGGGTTTCAGTGAGATGGCCGTCACTGTCATCTGACATGATATACACGTACACTATTATATTCATGTAATACTATGATCTTCTATACAGATATTGCAATGCTATATAAATTATTCTATCACAACATGAATAGATGATTGAATATGTTGGCCCCCCTGTGGGGTAACTCATCCCCTTGGCCCTTCTGTGAAGCTCTGAGTGCAGTATAGATTCCTGGTTTTCCAGCGAGGGTAA
Organism: Spilogale gracilis; assembly: GCA_004023965.1. NCBI lineage: Eukaryota > Metazoa > Chordata > Mammalia > Carnivora > Mephitidae > Spilogale > Spilogale gracilis. The sequence goes on along the minus strand of PITA01007066.1, from coordinate 74,073 downwards.
TCTCTTGGCCTCAAAAGATTCATCTTGCCTCTGACAGCCAAATGCCGGGTGGGTGACCAAATAAGTTAAGGACTCCGGGATTCATTCAAAGATAGCTGGTTTTCAAGTCCCTCTCTTCCTGGCATAACCTTTAAGCCAGAACATGTGACTGATGCTTTGGAGGAAGCCATATTTTAAAAAGAGAAGCCTGAGTGTGACCAACAAGGGACATGCATATCACTAATTTCTTTGGAAGATCCTAAGCAGTATCTAAGTTTGAGCTTGTTTTCCTTAATTCTGAACAATGAATTTTGGATATCTAAACCATGCTGTCTTTCCAATCCCTGCTTTGGGCTGAAAGAGAAGGAAGAATTTCTATAATAGCAATTTCTTCTTTCCTATATTCTTTCACAAATGTTATTAAAGGTTACAGAAAATTAAGACAATAGGAATGTTCAATTTATAACTTCCAGAGATGAAGCTACAAAATTAATGGGGCAGTGTATTGCATTTGAGAGGCATGAAAAAATAAATGGCATTAAAACTTTTATAGCTAAAATATGGGGCTCTGCCAGCATATTGGAGCTCTCCAATCACCCTGTTTTCTGGAGGCAATCCTAATTTTGGTTCCTTTGTTTCCAGCTGCACTAAGAGTCCTAAAACATCTCAAAGACTCTAGGCATCAGCGATTCTAATAGCACCATAAGTTTATGTCATGGAACATGTGAAAATAGAATAATGAAATAACGTTTGTTTATTTGGATGTGGAAATTTAACATGGCCCCTTGTGTGTAGGTTTTCCTGGGATAGTTCTAGGATGTATGCCACTAGAAACTAATAAAAGTCGATGAAGAAGGGATTTAAAAAAACACTTCAAGTTCAGACATTAAAACATATAAGATATGAGAATGCATTAAATTTGTAAAATTTCGGAGTATTTGTACCACCTTTGACCCTGAAGTTTAAATAGTTTGAAAAAGCTAGAGACAATTGTTTTCCGCTGGTAGTCATCTAAAACACTTCTAATGAAAACCTAAGTGCTCTCAGTCAACCTGATTCAAACTCTCCCAGATGTTTCTGAGAGCCCAATGGGACCTATTCTCAATGGTCCTTTAAAATGTTGATGAACTTTGGGGAGCTAATTGTGTGCCAAAAAATTCTTTAGTCTTTTGTCTCATAATTGACTAATATGGAGGTTATTTCTCAGAGCTTCAAATTTAATTTTGGAATTGAGGTTTATGCCCCCATGGGATTCTGTCCCATTTTGAGGATGACTTACATTTTAGAAATTTACTTCAAAGCTTCTTTGAAATCACTAGGTTTATTAGATGCGAAGACATGTGAATGTCTTAAGTTTATTAAGGAACCTGTTAGAACTACCACCTCCATTCCTGAACGGTAGATTCAGAATGATCCTGTGTGTATCTCATCTCTTCTGAGTTCTTCCTTCTGAGCTTCACTCTTTCATGAAGTAACCCATTCTACTTCCAAAAAGAAAGGCATGTCCTACACTAAACTGAAACCTATGGCTAACATTTTTATTTACCTGTCTAATCTAAACCACACAGAAGAGTGTCGAATCCCTTTCCCAAATAGCAGGCCTTTGAAAAATAAGATAAAACTTTCCTCCCCTTTCAATCTTAGTTTCTCCAAGATCAAGGTCTCTTCTTCCAAGCGTTCTTTATAAGCACAGCTTCCAAAATCTCAGGGGGTGTGGAGGGAGGACCCACAGATCTGCAAACACTGATGACTCTGTAGTAATCTGAGAACAACCCCCAGGGGGGAAGAGCATCCTGAGAAAAGTCAAGAGAAAAGTCCCTGCCCTCATTGAGGCACTCTTCCTGTGGTCAGCCTGTAAGATGTCTGTACCATTTAGAAATCTACAAATGTTTACTGAATCAATTTCCTCTTCACTCACACTGCTTCATTCAAGTTTTTCAAACCAAATTCACTTGTAAGCAAAAAAAAAAGTCCATACTGGGGGCAGGCACATATTAGAAATTGCCTCTGTATATGTTTCTTCTCTGTAGACTGCCCTGGTTGCTTCTGCCCAGAGGGAAAAGCTATTCTCTGGTTGTCTCTCTGTATCTAGAAACACATGAGGTGGTAGGGCGATGAGCAAGGAAATCCAGATCCAGTTCTGAAGGCTGTGTATTAGTTTCTTAGGGCTGCTGTAAGACATTTCCCAAAACTGGAACAACAGAAATTCGAATCTGCTTCAACAACAGAAAGTAACCGTCTCGTGGTTCTGGTGTCAGTAGGGCCATGCTCGCCAAGGCTCTAGGGAAGAACCCACACCATGTTGGTCTCCTTGTTCAGTCCTCAGCTTAGAGATGCACCACTCCAGTTGGTGCCTCTATCCACACGGGACATTTTTCCCGCATGTGTCTCTCTCTGTGTCTCTTCTCTTCCAAAGAGCACACCAGTCCTTGTAAGGACTGGGTGAAGGGCCCAGCCTACCCCAGGATGAGTTCCTCTCAACGAACCATATCACATGGGCACTATTTCTGAGTAAGGCTACATTTGGAGGTTCCATAAAAGCTGTGAATTTGGGAGGACACTGTTCAACCCAGGACAGTCTTGGCTAACTCTCCCCCAAGGTGTGTGAAGATAAAAATCCCGTCCTTGATAAGGAAAGCTAGAGGTTTTGTGTGTCTTTCACTCCCTCTCATTGTCATAACTAAAAGCCGACGCCCGCTTTCCACAACAGCAAGTTCTCCTTTCCCTTCAGCAGGATGGGCTTGTTGGATTAAGAAAGGAAGGGGGAGGAGAGGGCAGGGAGGGGGGTGTGCACCTGGGTGGCTCAGTTGGTTGGGCGACTGCCTTCGGCTCAGGTCATGATCCTGGGAACCTGGGATCGAGTCCCTCATTGGGCTCCCTGCTCAGTGGGAAGCCTGCTTCTCCCTCTCTCACTCCCCCTGCTTGTGTTCCCTCTCTGGCTGTCTTTCTCTCTGTCAAATAAATAAAATATTTAAAAAAAAAAAGAATTCATGTGACAATTTAGTACGGCGATCAGACGCAATATAAATTTTCAAGAATTGATATCTTTTTTATATGCCAGGCATCAGAAACACAATGTGAAACACTTGTTTCCCACTGGCAGCAATATTCCATCAGAGGGAAACTTCCACTGTTCCATTCCTCCTCCTCCCATTAGATAGTTTTAACTCCTTCTCTGGATTCCTCACTTCATTTCAGAAGAGAGTTGAAGTAAATATCTAATCAAAGGTCTCACCTAGAGGTCTCCCTAAAGCAGGAGGCCCTAATGCCCGGTGAAACCCCAGCCCGTTTCTGAGACAGACTGTGCTTTAAGTTTGTAAGTGGCTTTTGTATTTTGCAGTTTCTCTGGGTGGATCTTTCTGAATCTCAGTGTTGGAGTTACGTCTCGGGTGCCCCAGGTTCACCGGCATTAGCTACGTCTTTCTGGTTTTTACCATGGCACCTCTGTCTTGCCCCTGGGTAACCTCACCTCTACGGCTCAGACTGTCAAAAGAACACCGAACTATAGACACATTCATGGCCCAGGCCTATCAGCATAGTCCCAGGTTAATGGTAAACTTGGTGTAGGTCAACCCCATTAATTATCTCTAACTGCTCCAACAGGGCTGCTGTCTTATGGAAAGAACGGCTAGAGATGGGTGCTGGCCCTCTGTGCCCCCTGGCCTGCGTGCCAGAACAGACCACATGTCCTACACCCAACATCTTGACCTTGGCCGACCACCCCAATCCCAGTCCAGGGACTCTCAGGAGATAGGACTTCTTTTTTCTCCAGAAATGAACTCAAGCATCGCATCCTCTCAAACCTTCTCTGATCTTGCCTTGACCAGCAGAAGGAATTGGTCTCTCTCCCCTAGGGCTTGCTAAGGTCTCTCCTGCTGTGTCAATTTTGTTACCTATCCCTGTCTCTCTCTTCAACTAGCCTGGCTGGGAGGACCCAGAGGCAGGGAGAGCTTGGGGGCAACTGGCTGTCTGCCAAACCGTGTGTGAAATCTGTGTTCCGTTCCTCCTTACACCCGCTCTGAGGTACTCGAAAATGGACCAACTCACAGAATGATTTTGATTCCAGCTGGTTCCCAGTTCTTGGCCAGTCCATCTCCACCACTCGCTGGAAACTGGCACTTTTCTGAATAGGAGCTTTCCACGGATTCAGCTAAGGTCTTTAAGACAGCCTAGAGAAATCTGTATTATATCCTTTAAGGTATTTAAAAGCTCAAGATGGGCCCCAAATGAGCAAGCATGCAAATATTCGCCCCAGAGAGAACTGTGTTCTTTTCTATTTTTGCAACAGAAAGTTTTACTTAATCTGGGCAAGAAAACACATGGTGATTTCTAAAGCTTTAATTTAAAGAGGCTCCTATATTCGGCCAGATCATAATTTGTACTTTTTAAGTCACCTAAAATATCATCTATGAATTTGTAGATAACTAAGGTCTCATTCTCATTTTCCACTATATGCAAATCTTTTAGGAGCACCAACAAATGACTTTTTAGAAGTCTCTATGTGGACATTGTAGAGAAAATAAGCATGTCACATGTAATTGTTGAATAGTCACTATTCATAACATAATTAAAGGGCAAGTTTAGAAGGGAATTAGAGACAAAAAATCAGCTTTATTCAGTGGGGCAATCTTTCCCTGACTACATAAAACTGAACAGGGGCCTTAATTGTTCTGCTCACTCAGAAGATCAAAGGCACTTGGAGTCACACAACTCCAGTACTTAGAATCACTTCTTGAACAGATTGATCAAGACTCTGAGCTTGACTTGCCCTCAGATACTCTCCCCTCTCCCAGCTCGGATCGGTTCTGTGCTGGAAGCTAGCCTCAGAACACAGGAGCGCGCTGGACCATCCCCTCCGTTTCTCTGCCTTGTGTGTTGTCCTCCCCTGAGAACGTTGCCTACCGAGGTTGTGTCCCCTAGGCAGTCAGGGCGGGGCACGCCCATGGTAGCAGAAGGGGCAGTCCTTGCCGCTGATGCTACCCTGAGCTGGCATGACACTCACTCCCTGGGCCTGGAGGTGGCAAGGCTGCTTGTTTCCTGGGAAACATGGCCGACAGATCTTCAGTGATCCTTACCATGGCAGTTGCTCTCTATCCTGGAGATTCTCTTTCCTTGGTGCTGAGCCCTCCTCCACCCTCGGTATGGTATCCTACGCTCATTTCAGCTTCTCGTGCCTAGAATTCCTGTATTCTTCTAGCAAGCCATGTCCCACAGGGTGGAAATGACCCAGCAGCCCATCCCGGGTGCTGAAAAGCCTGGGAGTGAAAGCCCAGGCCCTCAGTCCTGCTGGCCTGGCTCACTGGATTCTCAGCCATGACGAAGCCCCCACTGCTGGGGACACGTTCGGGGCTCTCCAGATGGTCCTACCAGCCAGGTGGGATGGAAGCAGAACACAGAGCTAGCACCCTTCAAAGACATCTCCTCCTTTTCCTCTCACCACATATGGGCTCTCTTCAGAAGCCTTCCTCTGTCCATCTGGGGAGCTGGTGTCCTGCATCTCCTATAGGTGAGCGGCCGACCAAATGGTTGTGTGGGTCACACGAGTCACGGAGCCTCATTTCAGCTCCCTGTCACGCTGGGTTTGGCTTACTTGAGCCAAACACAGAACCATAGGAATTTTACACTTAGTGTGAAATCAGCTTTCTGTTCTTATTGTCTTCCTCAAAAATCTATTTTTTTCACATTGACAGGATGGCATGTATATAGCTCAGCATAAGCTTAACCATCAATGAAGAAGGGTTGAAAAATACAATGGACATATTTCCTTAGAAAAACTTCAAATAGCCTTGATATTTCTTTGCTTGCCTGCTTTCTGTATTATATTCTCATGTACATCCCGAATTAATGTTCCAAGTAATAAAGAAAAAAGTAATGGTGGCAATGTTGTTATGACTAAGTTCTATTCAGATCCTTCCAAGATCAATTTGCGTTTCCCCCCCTTTAAATACAGCACTTGTTTTGTTTTGTTTTGTTTTGTTAAATATTTTATTTATTTATTTGACAGAGAGAAACACAGCTAGAGAGGGAACACAAGCAGAGGGACTGAGAGAGGGAGAAGCAGGCTCCCCGCCGGGCAGGAAGCCCGATGTGGGGCTCGATCCCAGGTCTCCAGGATCATGACCTGAGCTGAAAGCAGTCATTTAACCAACTGAGCCACTCAGATGCCCCTAAATACAGCACTTGTAACTGAGCTTTCTGTGAGCCTATTTATATCCATTTTGAGAAGTCAGTGAACAGAAAGCGACTCCCCATTTAGTGACTTAGAGAGTTTGCACACCTGTTAACAACCCTGTTTCTGCTTTCCCCAAATAAACCCTGCATTTATCTTAAAAACTAAAACCTAAAACAAACCAAACTAAAAAGATAACATTTTAAGCTTTGTTTTTACCTTTAGGTAAGTTGGATATTTATTTATACACGTAAAGGGTTTGTAGGAGGAGTTCGTAGTTCTTCTAACAGAAATCAATGACCATGATACATGTTTGTATGTGGATATGTTTATTTATTATAAGTATGGTAAACAACCTCCAAATCAGATGGCTAGGATGTAGGTCTGTCTAGAGAGAGTGGAATATATGTTATCCTTTCAAAGTTTCTTAAAATTCTGTAAGTATAGAATTATGATATTCAAAGAGAAGTAGTAGAATATTTAATGTGTGATGCCAGATCCATCCAAACTTGCTGGCGTGCCCACCGGTATTTACATACCTGCCTCACTTTCTGTTAACACCCAGGAATACTGGGCCTTTTTCCCCCTCACCTTAAGGCTGGTCTCACTATCTCCAGGAAAACAAATGCACTCGGCTAGCTCAAAAAGTTGTAGAGAGCAATGTGGTTTTTACCAACTAGTTGGGCAATGCCAAAGAGAAGACCACATAGTTTATATTGATTGATTGAAGGGGAAAAACATTACTGAGTGCTTACCATAGGCCAACATAGCAAAGCCTCCTAAAAATCCTTAGAGATGGAAAGCATGCCACATGCCGCCATTTTCCATTTCTCAAATCCACCAAAGGCTTCATCACGGCCTGACCCCATGTGCCTGAATTAACACGAACCTCCACAGGAGAACTGGAGAATAAAGGGGGTTTCTAGAACCCCCAAGAAACAACTCCGCTCTCAGTTTCTTCCACCCCTACCATCTTCTGCACCCTTTAATACCTTGACCCTGAGGTCAGGGCATGAATCTGGGAGAATAAAATCCAGATGTGATGGTGGACTTGTTGAGACTGCTCAGATAGCAAGAGGATGGTGCTTAGTAAGTCTATGAAACAGTGAAGAAATAGAACAAAGTTTCAAATTACTGACCATTATCATTCCCTTCTTGCAGAAGAAAAGGAATATCAGCTTCCTCATTCCAAGCTACATACACTATTCATTCCTGGGAAGATCCTGAGAAGATCTCCTTATGTGGGCAACCTCCAAACACTATTTTTTGGGAGGAGGGTTTGGGTTTTGTTTTATTGTTGTTGTTTTGTTTTTGTTTTGTTTGCTTCTTTTTTTTTTTTTTAGTTTTATTGAGATATAATTGACATAGAACATGCATAAGTTTAAGGGGTGCAACATAATGATTTGATATATATCGCTAAATAATTACTATGAGAAATTCTGTTAACATCTGTGACATCATAAGTACCATTTTTCCCCCTTGTGATGAAAACTTTTAAGATCTACTCTCTCAGCAGTTTTCAAATACACAGCACAGTATTGTTAACTATAGTCACAAAATATTGTTTTCAGCTGTCTCTGAGACTTTCTATGAGCACTTTTTGCTGAAACTCGGCTGGCAGTGCCATCGGGTGTAATTTTGACTAAAGCCTTCCTAAGGACTGCAGTACGATATGCATATCGTGTTTACAAACCCAACCAAAGAGCATTTGAGATTATGAGTCCTGAAGCTACCAACCAAGTGGATTTGAGAGCCCCCTCAAGTACATGAGATACGGGACATGGAGGACAGGGCAGCATCTGGTGCCTCCTCCATCACCAGGGCAGCCCAGCAGACCCAGCCTTCTCTAATCTACCACATCTGTGGGAGCAAATAGCAGTGAGCCAAAAGCTGGGGTCTTTTCTCAAATCTTGGTATTGTTACTAGAATGTAAATCCCATGAAGGCAAGGACTTCTGTTTCTTTGTCACTTCTTTATCCTTGGCTTAATAACAGTTCCTGGCGGTTCTTGAACTCAGTAACATTTGTTGAGTAGATGGGTATGGATAGGTGGTACATTTATTTTCTGTTGCTACCATAACAAACTACTGCAAATTTAACTGCTAAAACAGCACCCATTTATTATCTTATAGTTATTATTTATAGATGAGAAGTCCAGTGGCCATGGCTGGGTAATATGGCCAGAATCCAGTAAGGCCAAAATCAGGGTGTCAGCCACCTTGTATTCCTTACAGAGGTTCTGGAGGAAGATCTGCTTCCAAGTTCATCCCAGTTGTTGGCAGAAATCAGTTCCCGGCAGTTGTGGGACTGGGTCCTCATTTCCTGGCTGGTTGTCAACAGAGGGTAGCTCTCAACATTAGAGGCTGCCCACATTCCCTGGCTCATGGCCCCTCCATCTTCAGAGCCAGCAATGGTCAATCATGTCCTTCTTGTGCTTCCCATGCCTCTGACTCCCCTCTGCCACATCTCATCTGCTCTCCTTTTCTGCCATTAGGGGCTCATGTGATTACATCGGGTCTACCCAGCTAATCTTGGGTCTTTTAAGGTCAGTTCATTAGAAACCTTAATTCTGTCTACAAAGTCCCCTCATAGCAGAACCTAGGCTAGTGTTTGACTGAAGAGTAAAAGAACAGGAGGGCACACGAGTGTCTCAGTTGGTTAAGCGACTATCTTTGGCTCAGGTCATGATCCCAGAGTCCCAGGACTGAGCCCTGCATTGGGCTCCCAGCTCCATGGGGTGCCCACCTCTCTCTCTGACCTTCTCCCCTCTCGTGCTCTCTATCTCTCAAATAAATAGATAAATAAAATATTTAAAGAGAGAGAGAGAGAAAACAGGAATATATTTTTTTTAAGATTCTATTTATTTGAGAGAGAGAGAGAGAGAGAGAGAGAGGACAAGCAAGGGTGAGGGGCAAAGGGAGAGAGAGAAGCAGACTCCTCACAGAGGAGGGAGCCCAGCCCACCTGAGATGAAGGCAGAGGTTTAACAGACTGAGCTACCCAGGTGCCCCTAAACCATGAGGCCTCTTAGAACAGGAATCTTGAAGGACATCTTTAGAATTGTGTCTTTGGAAGAAGTCATCCAAAAGTTCATATCAAGGCTATGACTGGGACCCTGAAGTATATGTTCAGGAGGATACAAAATGAACCTTAAGCGCAGCTCTCTACACTCCCATGATCAACGCAGAGAAGACTGAGGATTTATAAAACCTTAAATGAGAGTAAGAAGATAGAGTTTAAAGACTTCCATTGTCATTTCAGAATTGAGCCACATTATATAATGATCCAGTGATTTATTTATAAGTAGAAAACAAAATCAAGAAGTTCATTTTAACATCTCTTTTAAAAGGTTAACCAATGAGAAAAGAATAGCATCCCCAGTAGAATTTGATCAGCCTATTGGGCAGTGGTGTTCTCTGCTCTACCGCGTGGCTCTCCTTGTCACAGGGAGTATATTTCATTTCTTAAGTGATTTCACCAACATTACACCAAATTCCCATAGGCCAGCAGTAGAAAGGACAAGGAAGTATTATCTAGAAACTGTTAATCCTTGCTTTACAAATAAAGAAGCTAATAATTGGATCAAATGACTTGCCCAAGATCACATGATAGAAATAAGCCACAGCCAAGACTTAAAAAACAGATCCTTCATTCAAACCTAAGTGACAGATACTCTGAAAATGTAAATTGCCTTGCCAAAAAGAATGGTTCTAAGGCAGTTCTGATCCACAGACTTCTTTTATTTAATGTACTGAAATAAATGGAAGTCTCATTGATCCACTTTAACAATTATTATGTGCTGTCAAATCAAAGCAGCTGTTGCTGATCTTCTCCACAAACTCAAATTCATTACAAAGCAAAAATGTTTTCTTATCAATTTCCATTGTGGAGTAGTGATCAATCATAGCTTGAGAAAAATTCTGAACACAGAAAACTAGCAATAAGTTCACCTGATTAAAAGCATAAAACAGTATTAGCTATCCTCTCCTGTGGTTCTACTCTCTTTGCCAGAAGGCATTCAAAATTGTTTTAATTTTTTTAAGTAATCTTTAATCCCAGTGTGGGGCTCAGAGTCACAACCCCAAGATCAAGAGTGCCATGCTCTACGGACTGAGCCAGCCGGGTACCCCTTAAATCTCTTTTTTTAACCCATGGCATTCCTTATCAATAAAGCAGGGCACAGAGTATAATCACCTTGTGGACCAGGTCTTCCTAGAAAGGAAGTTATTCCCTAGAGTATATTTCAAAAACTGTGTTTGAAAACATCTTTCCAAATACCATCAAACGCAAGATGCAATCAAGTGTTAAAGTTAATCTCTATTTTATGCAGTCCTGAGAAAGAAAAAGTGTTGCCAGTTAAACTGTGACTCACTATTAGCATCTGATTAGGGAATGTAAAAAATGTGACAATGAAATACTGTTAGTCTAACCCAATTTGAAGAGTGCTCGAACATAGACGATGAACTAACACAAGTGAAGGGAACATCATGCACTAAAACTCTCTGGGGTTTTCTTCAGGATCCCCAGTCTAATCCTCATAACTGCCATATATGCAAGCAGTAAGACCGATTTACAGACAAGAGAATTCAACTCAGGAAATTTTAGTGTTTGGTTCAAGGTCACTCGGGAGCAGAAGCGACTCACATTTAAATTGGTTTGATTCAAAATGTGTTTTTTTTTTTAATTATTAAATTCCAGTTAGTTAAAATACAGTGTAATATTAGTGTCAGGTGTAGAATTCAGTGAGTAATCACTTATATACAACACTCGAGCTCATCACAAGTGCCGTCCTTACTGCCCACCTAGCCCATCCCCCCACCCCCTTCCTCAGGCAACCCTCACTTTGTTCTCTATAGTTAAGTCTCTTATGGTTTACCTCCCTCTCTTTTTCTTTCCTTCTCCTATGTTCATCTGTTTCTTTAATTCCGCATATGAGTGAGATCATATGGTATTTGTCTTTCTCTGACATTTCACTTAGCATAATACTCTCTAGCTCCATCCATGTTGTTGCAAATGGCAAAATTTCATTGTTTTTTATGACTGAGTAATATTCCATGGCATATATAAACCACATCTTCTTTATGCATTCATCAATCGATGGACACTTGGGCTCTTTCTATAATTTGGCTATTGTTGATAATGTTGCTATAAGCATTGGGGAGCACGTATCCCTTCCAATCAGTATTTTTGTGTCTTTTGGGTAAATACCTAGTAGTGTAATTACTGGGTCATAGGGTAGTTCTATTTTTAACTTTCTGAGGAACCTACATAACGTTTTCCAGAATGGCGGCACCAGTTCATATTCCCACCAGTAGTATAAGAGGGTTCCCCTTTCTCCTCATCCTTGCCAACATCTCTTGTTTCCTGTGTTACTGATTTCAGCCAGTCTGACAGTGTGAAGATCATATCTCATTGTAGCTTTGATTTGTGTTTCTCTGATGATGAGTAATGTTGAGCATCATATGTCTGTTAGCCATTTTTAAGTCTTCTTTGGAAAAATGACAATTCATGTCTTCACATTTTTTTAACTAGATTATTTGTTTTTTAGGTGTTAAGTGTCATGAATTTTTAATGTATTTTGGATACTAACCCTTTATCAGAAATGCCATTAACAAGTATCTTCTCCCATTCCCAAGGTTGCCTTTTAATTTTATTGACCATATCCTTCTCTGTGCAGAAGGTATTATCTTGATGAAGTCCCAATTGGTCATTTTTGCTTTTCTTTTCCTTGTCTGGAGATGTGTCTGGTAAGAAGTTGCTATACCCAATGTCAAAGAGGTTGCTGCCTTTTTTCTCCTCTAGGATTTTGATGGTTTCCTGTCTCACATTTAGGTCTGTCACCCATTTTGAATTTATTTTTATGTATGGTGTAAGAAAGTTGATTCAGTTTCATTCTTCTGCATGTGGCTCTTCAGTTTTCCCAACACCATTTATTGAAGAGGCTGTCTTTTTCCCATTGGACATTCTTTCCTGTTTTGTCCCAGATTAGCGGACCATATAGTTGTGGGTTCTTTTCTGGATTTTCTATTCTGTTCATTGATCCATGTTTCTGTTTTTGTTCCAGTACCATACTGTCTTGACCACTACATCTTTGTAATATAACTTGAAGTTCATAATTGTGATGCCGTCAGCTTTGCCTTTCTTTTTCAAGATTGCTTTGGTTATTTGGGGTCTTTGCAGTTCCATACAAATTTTAGGATTATTTGTTCTAGCTCTGTGAAAAATGCTGGTGATAATTTGGTAGAGATTGCATTAAATGTATAGATTGCTATAGATAGTATAGACATTTTAACAATATTTGTTCTTCCAATCCATGAGCATAGAATGTTTTTACATTTCTTTGTATCCTTTTCATTTCTTTCATAAGTATTCTATAGTTTTCAGCAGACAAATCTTTTACCTCTTTGGTTAGGTTTATTCCTAAGTATCTTATGTGTTTGGATGCAATTGCAAATTTGACCAATTCCTTGATTTTTCCTTCTGTTGCTTCATTATTGGTGTATAGAAATGCAACAGATTTCTGTAAGTTGATTTTGTATCCTGCAACTTTACTGAATTTGTGTATCAATTCTGACAATTTTTTGGTGGAGTCTTTTGAATTTTCTACATAGAGTATCACATCCTTTGCAAAGAGTGAAAGTCTGACTTCTGTCTTGCCTATTTGTATGCCTTTGATTTCCTTTGGCTGTCTGATTGATGAAGCTAGGATTTCTAGTACTATGTTAAATAACAGTGGAGAGAATGGACATCCTGTCTTGTTCCTGCCCCCTTGCCCTCCCCCCCGAGGAAAAACCCTCAGTTTTTCCCCATTGAGAATGATATTAGCTGTAGGTCTTTCATATATGGCCTATCTGTGATGTTGAGGTATATTCCCTCTATTCCTACTTTGTTGAGAGTTTTTATCAAGAACGGATGCTGTGTCAAATACTTTTTCTGCATCTATTGAGAGGATCATATGGTTCTTATCCTTTCTTTTATTAATGTGTTGTATCACGTTGACTGATTTGCAAATATTGAAGAACCCTTGTAGCTCAGGAATAAATCCCACTTGATCATGGTGAATGATTCTTTTAATGTATTGCTGGATTCAGTTAGCCTTTATCTTGCTGAGAATTTTTTGCATCCATGTTCACCATGATATTGGTCTGTGATTCTTCTTTTTAGTGGGGTCTTTGGTTTTAGAATTAAGGTAATGCTTGCCTTGTAGAACAAGTTTGGGAGTTTTCCTTCCATTTCTATTTTTTGGAATAGCTTCAGAAGAATAGGTATTAACTCTTCTTTAAATGTTTAGTAGAATTCCCCAGGGAAGCCATATGACCCTGGACTTCTTGTTTATTGGGAGATTTTTGATTATTGGTTCAATTTGTTTTCTAAGAAGGCTAGAATCTCTTCTTGTCCTGCTTATAACTTCTTGGCCAGACCCATTTCATGTGCATGAATCAAGATGATAAATGGAGAAGAGACCAAGCTAAAGACTGTATTTCAGAATTGTTGCTACATTATAAAACTAACATCCAAGAAAAACGCATGGCCAAATTAGATAAATAGAATCTGCATGACCAGGAACATTCACATGCATTTTTAAAACAAGTAAATCAGGGGCGCCTGGGGGGCTCAGTTGGTTAAGCGACTGCCTTCGGCTCAGGTCATGATCCCGGAGACCCGGGATTGAGCCCCACATCGGGCTCCCTGCTCGGCGGGAAGCCTGCTTCTCCCTCTCTCACTCCCCTTGCTTGTGTTTCCTCTCTAGCTGTGTTTCTCTCTGTCAAATAAATAAAATCTTTAAAAAAAAAAAAAACAAGTAAATTATTTGGGATACAGCAATCATGCAAATATCGATATATCTCAATTTCTATACAATGTTTTTGCAAAACACCAATAGTCAATAAATTAACATTGTGAAACCAACTTTAGCTTTCAATTTTTCACTGAACCTAATTGTTTTTTATTTCAAAAGAACTACTTTTTGAAAAAATAAATTTGAAATTATAACTCTAAATAGTCAAACTTTAGTTCTTCTTTATAAGGAAAGTAGAACAAAATGATAGCATTATAATAATGAGATTTCAAGAGTAGAATAAAATAGATATTATAAAAACAACTTAGCTATATTTATTGTAATAAAGTAAAACAATTTAGTGTCCACATAGCAGATTAAGTACACTGTAGCTGCTAAACTATATATATAATTGATACTTAATTATTTTAAACACATTGTTTAATAAACTTTCCCCTTGTTTAATGAATTTGGATTGTTTTTATTGGCTAGCAAAATTATTTTCTGAATCATTATCTTTTTATCCTAGCTAATCACATAGTTCTCCCAAACATTGCTCCAATAACTATAGATATGTAGATTAAAAATTACTCTTGCCGTGCACTTTTCATTTATTTTGCCATTGGTATTTTGAGTTAAGCACAGTTGTAGATTACGCAGAGGACGGCACTCTCCCAATCTTGACAATTCACAGAACAAGTGTTCTCATACTATGAAGTAGTCTAAAATGTAGCATTTACCTATATTTATAGTGCATTATGGAAAAGTGCTTCTATGAACCAATTTCTAAAAAAACTATTTCTAGAAACCAGTATATACTTTTTCTTAGACTCTTCTGCCCACTTTTAATAGAAAATTGATTGCACTATTAAATTTACCTTGGTTTCCCATATTTTAAAAAGAAAGCATAATTCATTCCAAATGAAACCTTACTAGGGTAATAACCACTTAGCATACAAATGACTTTAGTATTGATATACCTAAATTTCTCTAAATAAATAATTTCCATGCTCAACACATAATATACAAGGCATGACAGTTTTGTAATGCAAGAATTTCCATTATAAAAACCTGTGAGACACAATCTAACACATTTGAAGAATTAACACTCTCAGATTGTAATTGCAAGATAAGTTCTAATTACTGTTTAATTTCTTGGTTGAAAATCTTTGGCATATGCATATTATAAAATTGACTCTGAAATTATGCAATTAATAATATTAGCATTTAGTGCTTCCTTTTGAAGATAGGGTGACATTTCTTCTTTGGTTCAAAAACTGTTCAACCAGAAAAAAGATGCTTGATGTTTGAAAAGTTTAAAGAGTATCTATTAATATAGTTAACTAATTTATAAGTTGCTAAATTCAGGTGAACTCGTTCAACTTTGAGTCATTGAAGAAATGGTATCTTCTATGGAATGTATGCTGTTTGAAATGTTTTATGCAAGAAAATAAACATTTTTATCATTCTGTTATCAAGGCCATGAATTAATATTGTGACATGATCCTGTGATCTTTGTCAAATCTATTAGGGTAAGTTAGAACTCTCTTAAAAATTGATGTGTTCTTACAATTGATTGTTTGTCTAAACTATGTCTTTCACAACATAAATCTCAGGGAATTGTTCTGCTGAGTATATTTCTAGGGTAGATACTCCTGACTATTTTTAATGGGGTTTTTACTGAGTTGTCCCAGGTTTTATTTTGTATTATATAACTGTCTTAACAACAGCGAACAGTTACTTCATCCTTTCTATAAGCCAGATATAACTGACATAAGATTTAATTGGGTTAAATGCTTTTTGCAAATCATCTGATTTAATCCTCACAAACCCAAGAGGAAGAAAGCATTCTTCATCTAATTTAATTGATGAGGAAATGAAAGCAGAGAGATTAAGTAATTTGCACATTGTCAGTCAGTTAGTAAAATGGTACAAGAGCATTATTCAAATGGAGAGAGGAACAAATGTGATAACTTCTTTGGTTTTCCTATTTCATGAATAGTCAGTGTTTCAACTGCGCCCAATTAGTTATCTCATTATAGTGTATTAGACGAGTCATTCCAATATATTGACTTCACCTTCCAGTGTTTAAACCATCATGTTAAACAAATAACATCCCAAACTTATGGCTTGTTCCAAAAGGTTGCTTTGTTTTGTTTTTCTTTCAAATTCCTGTTCCTAAATAAAAAGAAATAGTGTTCAATACTAATAATTTACAATGATTTTTTAAAACAAAATACCACGTGTGTGATTGATCTTGGTCAAAAATTAGACCCAAATGCAGTATTGATGCAATAGGATGAAATGTTTTACCTGGCTGTAGTTTATAAAGGGTTTTAATAAATATATAACATACATAATAATCAAGATTTTTATTACACATATTATATATTCATTAGAGCTCTTTTATAGTAGTTAGAGCATGCATAGACTTTTGCTGAACTTATAACACCGACCTAAAAAACTCCTCGGACGTGATGATATGGATAACTTTTACAAGTGATGAATTTTATCCTCGAGTGTACAGCTGTTCGTGTGCAGCAGTAGTTGTTTGTGTAGAAAGTCTGACAGTCCCAGTGATTGCACGGAAGGCCTCATCGTCAGCAGGACTTGAGATGACTCGAGACGATTGTGAGAAATGCACTTTGGAAAGAAGAGTTTATGAGATTTGTCCACTGGAAGATGTGGATTAATTGTAACTTGGAAAGAAAGAAAAAAAAAAAACAGTAGTTTTATAAGTTTGGGGAAGATGAGTTGCTAATAATGATTAAGAAAACAGCCATGCCATGTAAATGATTGCATGGAGATCTTTAGCTTGCCTATTTGCTGCATTTTAAGAGAAAGAGAGAGGGAAGAGAAAGAGACGAGCACTGATTATAATTTGAACTACAGAAAGACTTTTAGGAAATAGAAAGATTACATTTAAAACCAGAAACACTCAGATTTGTGGGGGGATATCTAAGAAAAATATGATAAGAAATAGAAAAGCACTGAAAACATCTAGAAGGAATATCAACTAAAGCCAACAGTTTTAACTGTAGGTATAAAGCAAGGGTGTATTGAAAATAAAGGTCCCAGTATGTACTATAGATGACCAATAGGATGCTCGAATATATCAGATTCAGAAGCGCCTTATTTCGTATGTGGCGAGTCTCTGAATCTGACACCTCTCAGTAAGTCGGCATCCGACCTCTGCGCAGACCCCCGGAATCACATGGGACTCACAGGACCTTCGTGTGACTAATGCCATTTTCGAATATATTAACTGATAAAATTCTTTTCTATATTTAACCAAAACCGTCCTTCTTATGATTTTCCACTTTGGTCTTCATTATGCTGTGAATTCCTCACTCAGATGCTCTCCTCTCGAGGCCCCTCTTAACTTCATGGAATTCCACAGGTTTTTTGGTGCATATTCTCATACATCCCTCTTTTGCATTACTGGTTTTGAATAACATACCTTTTCCTTGTCACATCCTAAATACCCTAAGGCTCAGTTTTAACTACTTCCCCATGCTGACTTTTCAAGACCACATTTATTTGCTGTCCTTTCCTTCCCTATGTTTCTCCCGCTGTTTAGTAGTTTGCCCCAAAACCTAACGCACTGTTGAAAATTTGGTAATTTTTTTCTTGTACAGGCTTGCATGTCAAATCACACTACATCCTAGATAGATGTTTAGGAATCCCATATTCCTCACTGATGTGAAAATTAATAATGATCCTCTGTTGGGATAAGTGATGCCGTTTGAGGCCAGACCCGTCCACACAAAGTTAATAAATGCAGGGGGTCCCTCATCTCCCCAGGATGAAACTTAGGTCACTGCTTTGGCCCAGAAGCAAAATATCATCTTGGCAGAACACTTCAACAAACATGCTGACATCTTGATTGTTTTCTATCTTTTTGCTTATTATCATTTCATTTGACAAGCCCAGCTAGCTGGATTCAGTGTCATGTTTCACGGTACCAAAAAAGATCTGTGATTGTATGTAAGGCTTCTCTAACCAGCCAGCTTCTTAAAAAAAATCAAATGTAATCTTTTGATATTTTCTTCCCCTTGGTCTCCAAAATTCAATCACTTAGCTTTTCTATTTGCAACTTTATTTCTAGGCTACTGTTACCAGCCAGCTCCACCTGCTGCTGCTCTAGGCTGGGGCATGACGATCAGACCTGGTTTATTACAGGAAACCCTTCCCTATTCTCCAGGCGGTAACTGTCACCCGTGTTGTTCCATCTCAATTTGGAAAACCTCCCTGCCATTCTGGGAGCATGAGGTCAGCACTTTAAAAGAACGCAGGATAAGAATGTACTAGTAGGTTGTGGCTTTCTTTTCCTTTTTAAATATTTC
Organism: Spilogale gracilis; assembly: GCA_004023965.1. NCBI lineage: Eukaryota > Metazoa > Chordata > Mammalia > Carnivora > Mephitidae > Spilogale > Spilogale gracilis. The sequence goes on along the minus strand of PITA01007066.1, from coordinate 55,804 downwards.
TATCTTTATAGTCATATGATATTATCTCAGGACTATCTATTATGGGAAAGAGAAAATTCAACTCCCTAAGCAGCACCTCCTCCCGGTACTTTGAAGGCCTGCACATAATGCTCTCAGGGTGAATAATAGTCTTACAGAAGGAGAAATGGCTAACGTACCAACTGATTGAGTGTTCAGAGAAAAACAAAAAGGATTTCTAAATTTTATTATTTTTTTAAAGATTTTATTTATTTGACAGAGAGAAACACAGCTAGAGAGGGAACAGAAGCAGGGGGAGTGAGAGAGGGAGAAGCAGGCTTCTGCTGAGTAGGGACCCCAATGTGGGGCTCAAACCCGGGACTCTGGGATCATGACCTGAGCTGAAGGCAGACACTGCACGAGTGAGCCACCCAGGCATCCCAGGATTTCTAATTTTTAAAAATGCCTTTCCTTGTTAACAATATGTACAGTCATTTTATCGGCGGTTCTATGAACACTGCTGCTAAAGAAGTATTAAGAGAGGGGACACGCAGGGCGCCTGGGTGGCTCAGTTGGTTAAGCAACTGCTTTCGGCTCAGGTCATGATCCCGGAGACCCGGGATCGAGTCCCACATCAGGCTCCCTGCTCAGCGGGAAGTCTGCTTCTCCCTCTCTCGGTCCCTCTGCTTGTGTTCCCTCTCTGGCTGTGTTTCTCTCTGTCAAATAAATAAATAAAATCTTTAAAAAAGAGAGGGGGGGACATGTACCTGTCTCCTTCATAATGAGATGGAGAAAGAAGTGGGGGCCTAAAGTCTCCCAGAGTCAAGTATATCATCGGATGATTATCAAAGATGAATGTCGGTTTCATAGAGCCGGCAGGAACATCCCAGACGAAGCATGACTTCTGGGATTTCTAGTGCGAAGAGATCACATCCTGGTTGAAGCTGTGAGAAGGTAACATTATGGAGAAAGACCCAGGAACAAATAAACAAAAAAACCTGGGTAGGCCAGTCTTCACAGGTTCAGACAGAGAAAAGGTAGAGGAAAACACAGGTATGTCCATCAAAGGCCGGCAGACCATTGAGACTCTCACCTCTTTGGCTAGAACTGGGCAGGGTAAGGTCTCTGGTCCCTGCTGCCCCTGATACAGAAGTCACAGAGGAAGCCATCTGCTCATTCATCTATGACATGAGTTTTGACTATCATATATGTGCCAGGCACTGTTCCAAACACCAAATATAGAACAGTGAACTGACACAAATAAAAGCACAAATATAAATGTGCTCTTTTAAGTTTGAAGTGATGATGATGGTGACCATCAGCCAGCAGTACTGAGTGCTCAAGGGCCTTCAATGTTCTCTCGGGAAGCCTCCAGCTATGCTGGGAGGACAACCCCGCTCTGCTTCGTTCTCGTCTGAGGCTCCTGATGGTCATGTTGCTCTCTTCACCGAAGAGCTCATTAAGGTGCCAAAACACAGGGGTGGATGTGAGGGTGAACCTCAAGTTCAGGGTCACATCCTGTTTGCACGTCTTCCTCTAGCTCTCTGCTAAAGCGGCCACTGGACTGATATCGGGGCCACACTCTAATGACATAAGCCTTTCAGACATGTGCTAGCACAAGCCAGCTAACCGACCTACAGCGAATAACGGACGGAACCCTCTTGCGACGACCATCTTGTAGCGGATCAGAAAAACTAGGCTCAAGTCCTGCTCTGTCGTGGGAGGTTGTATGACCTTAGGTGAGTCATGCAATTTCTCTGTGTATTTCCTCGGTAAGCAAATGGGAAGGGTAAATAGTCCTATGTCATCACACACGTCAAACCAGGGGAGTTCTTTACTCTTGGTGGGCATTCTCTGTGATGCCGATGCTTCATGCACTTCTCACATCTTTTCCTCCTTTCAACCTCGGAGCTGGTTGCCATGTGTTCCCATCACTTCCCACCACCCGCTTCGTGTAGAGCCTTTTACTCCAGAACCAAAGAAAGGAAAGACCTGGTTCCTTCTCAAGAGCCCCGCTGTCCCCTCCTCCCTCCACTGCGTTGACTCCCAGTTGCCCATCTCCTTCTCCTACCTGAATGACTGAAATCAATAGTTTCTGGACATTATGATCTTCTTGTAAACACTGGCACAATCAATGAGATTTCCCCACTGGAGGGTGAGGGATATTGATGTGGATGCTATTGATAATGAGATCCTTTTCAAAAACGTGAAGTAAATACAGGGTGTTCCTGCTACATTTATGCATAATGAGATATTTATGCAAACAACCTCCACTCAGCTAGTTGAACTGCCTAGGGCAAAATAATATTCAACCTTCAAGCTTAATAACTGCATAAACTTAGAACGCATAGGAAGCATTCTGGTCTGGTTTGGAAGAGCCTAATTAAGTGTATTCAAGGAGATTTTTTCCAGCCTCCTCCCTTTGAAGCACGTTTGTGGTCCGTTTCAGAGAACTGATGGCTCTCTTAATGTTTCATTGTTATAGAACATCCCTGTGATTTTTGTATTCTGTAATGCAATACTTTTGTTCCTTTGGAATAATCTGTGAGATTTTATGCTAAGCCTTGCTCTTGTTCCTTCTTATTTTTATTCTGAGTGTATTAAACCATACTCTTGGAGAATGTGCTTGCAAGCTTAGGTGTATCTCACTTTATCTAATAAACGTGTTCTTGGCATGTAGTATGTAAATCAAATTTTAACAAATTAAATCATATGTCTAAAAGCCTGGGGGGCACCCATTTTAGGAAATAAAACATGTTCTGAATTTTAAGTGAATTTTTACACCCTAATTTTTCTGTCCAAGATTTTCAAGCAACTTCATCACAGACCTATTAAAAGAAAGGTCCTTAAAAAGAAGTCAGTGACATCCAGTGATGTGGACAGCTTCAGACTTAATCAGCCATTGAAATAACTAATAAGTCAACCAAGTCCCCTATGTAGAAACAGAAACCTTGGCTCTCATTAACCAATATTTACTGCATGCCTACTCTGTGCTAGTTTCCAGAGCTACATGGGAAAAGAAGACATGGGCCTCAGGATACTGGGGTAGATTCCATGAAGGAGTTTGGCTGTGGACTGAGTATAAGAGATGAAACACTTTATCTTCCAGGGGATTGGCCTGGACCTTGGAAAGAACAGAGGGATGCTTTATATTTTAATTGATATTAAAATCACCTGGAAGTGAAGTTTTATATGTCATATGGATGGCAAATGTTTCTTAGAAAAGCACTCTAAGGGTGATGGATTCTGAATTGCTTTTATTGCAATGGAGACATGTAGTCTCTATGTGTCTAGAATTCCTCTTATGCCCCCTAACCTGAGGGCTACTGTGAGTGAAAGATCATAGGTAGGGGAGACAATCACAAGAGTCAGGATTAAAGGAAGCAAACTGATCTGATCAATGAGTTGAAAATTTAAAAAAGGCAGAATGAGGGTACAGTTTCCTAACAAAATCACAGTGTTGTACATGTAACCTGCTCAAATACAACCAACCAAGTCCAAAGAACAGGTCCTCTCCATCCATCCCACATGCCATTCTTCTCTTGAGCCAATACTCTAGAGAGATCATGAGATGGATGTCCCTCCCTTAGTTTCAACTCTGGTGTCTAGTAATTGCATCATGGCCTCCCAATGTAGCCACATCCTAAGAGCAAGCCACCTCCCTCAGTTGCCACGTAACTCAAGACTATCCGTTCCACTGGTGGAAGGAATGGGTCTGTGCCTGCGGACGTGGCGGCCTTCCCTGGGGGCTGACTATGGGACCTGATCCCCACTTGCCCTCCCCCGCCCCAGACACAGCGCACTTCTGCAGGTCGGGAATCTTCCTGAGGGGGTGATGTGTCTGAATGGAAGTTTGTCTTTTATAAACTTGGGATGGTGAGCCGTCAGAGTCAGAACCGCGCAACGGGTGCCGAGCACCACAACGCAGAGAGCGCAACAGTGCCCAGAGACAACAGAAAACACAGCAGCTGTGACTTAGTGAAGGTTTTTGAAAGAAACAGGTAGATCTTTGATCACACCACAATGTCAATGACTTAAGGCTGGGGTCCAAGAGCCTGAGCTCAGGTTTGTGCCAAGAGAAAGGAGAGGAGGAAAAGCCTGAGAGTTAGTGTTTGAAAAGTCTATCAACCCAAGTAGACGCTTGATGGGTGTGGGCACACAGACACATGTTGATTTGGAACCACTGCGAAGCCTCTGGTGTTAAGATGGTGATGCCATCTCCCAGGGGAGACAGCTCAGGAGGAAGCAGGTGGGGGGCAGGCTGTCATGGACATGGTGAGTTGAGGTGGCCCTGAGTAAACCTGCTCAGGAAGGGGATGGAGGGGCAGACTGTCCCTGCCTGCCACCTTGTGGGCTTTGTCTCTTCACCTCCATCACCCACAGAAGGAACAATCTGATCTGGGTGACAATGCCAAGGTAGAATGTGTAACATGAACAACAGGCAACATCAGAACTTTAAAAGCAGAATGAATCTAGGGCACGCTCATCCAGAGCTTTCTAGAATCATCCTCTAGGGTCCCCACAAACCATCTAGGAAGCCAGCATGGCCATCTAACTTTGACTCACACCCGAGAACACGGAGCTCCTCCCAAAGCCCCGTGGAATCCCCGAGTGGCCCCGTGCAGTGGCCTCAGCTCCCTGCCTGGAAGTGAGAGGGCTCCAGCCCGGGGAATAAGCCAGAGAGAGGTGGCTGAGCACTGAGGGCTCCCGAGAAATCAGGTAGTGAAAGGAGTAGAGATTTTGAGATTTCAAAAGAAAGTTTCTCATGAAATAGGGAGAAAAGGCCATTATAGGGAGCTGTAAATTACATCATCTGACTTTCAGATTGTTCAGCTGGGAAGAGGAAAACAAGATCACAGACAGAAAAATGCATCGATCTTTAATTCTCTTAAGCTACAGGCACAGAATCACCAGCATTTATGATCTTAAAATTACAGTGAGGTGCAAGAGAATTCGGCTCATAAGCACAATGAAAGCTGATGATGTCCAGTCTTGAGTGGGACATGGAAGGCCTGAGGTCCATTATTGCTTCAGTCAGTAGCTCATTAGGCGGCATGAGATAGAGTCTCTGTTTGTGAGGGAAACAGTGGTGAGAACAGTAATTATTTCCTGGGAGCATGCTGACGGCCAAGGTATTTATACATCAGGCCACAGAGAGAAAAACAATACTTGCCACCTACCTACCCATTAGAGGTGACATCTGGATAACGATCGCGGCGTCTTGGATGAAAGGGTGTATGAATAGCACTGTATCATCAGCTTCCAATCTGTCCGGTCTTTGTGTGACTTTCTTTCTAAAACAATGTCAGTAGTGCACTTGTCCATTGATTTTCTGATTTTGAGTTTCCCCATCCAGGCCAAGTGGCAGAGAAGCCTTCAGAGAAGTGAGTGAACACACCATTGTGGTTCAATAGAGCATTGTTAATTTATGTTAATGATAGATATTTAAGGGCAGAAATTTTCAAAACAAATAAGGCTACTGCATAGCCAACTGTATTTTATTTATATATCCTGTTTTCCGAGTCCTTTGATGTTATAATTTGATATTTCTTCATCTTAGGCTAGTCCCAACGTGCTTATTTCATTGGCTAACTTAGTAAAGAAGAACTAGTTTTAAAAATTCAGAGGATGTCATATTTATTTTCTATACATCTTGTCACTTACTATGTATGTTTGTAAACAAATATGTTTCATTTTTTAGGAGACATATGGCTTCTAACTTGTTTGACTTAATAAGGTAGCAGAAGTTCTGTGTGAAATCTGCCTGTAAGGGTTGTACTCTCATAGTGATTTAATGCTCCAGAGGGTTTCAGCTCAAGGACAGAGACTGTTCCCTCTTCTCCCCACCTCCCTTTTCCTTCCCAAACTTGTGAAAGGGTGATCCATGCAAGGAGACTCAGAAAAGCTCTAAAAACAACAGATAAAGCCCCAGGCTGTTTTCAGTGACCCATTCTGATATCCTTTCCTTTACTTGGAACTGTTCAAAATATCTAGTGAATTCTCTAGGACACCCTCCCTCTATGGCAACTTGGCCTGAGTTATGAAAACCTGCAAGGAGATGAGTGTGGGGAAGTGTCCTCCTCTTGTCACTGTGGTCCCAGCTTCCAAAGAGCCCTCATGGGGCGGTTTCAGGCAAGGGAAGGGGGGCACATGTCCAATCCCACAACCTCCCACTGTTGGAGCAAGGCTCTTAGAGAATGCTCAGGGTGATCACGTCACTGCGAGGGCGAGGCAGAGGGGAGCCACTGCAGACCCCAACCCGGTAGCCAGATCAGGGTTCAAGCAGCAACCACTCTGCAGTCATGAGATTTGTGAGCAAGCTGATTGACTGGTCTGTGCCCCATGTTCTCATCTGCGCAAATAGGATATTAATAGTGCTTACTTCATAATTCTGTTTAAAGATTGGGGCAGCATTAGCAAAGCATCCAGGACATTGCCTGGCACCTGGTGAGTGCTACAGAAATGGGAAAGACTTGGGCTCTTGCTGGCACTATAATCAACGGCTGGTGTCCAGCAGCTTGACTGGATGGGTACTGAGTGAGTTGGGGAAAAGAAGAAACCCCGGAGAGACCATTTGGGACAACTCAGCCCCACTTAGGGGCCTGCTTAGCTCTACCCATCTTGGAATAATGAAGACCTAATATGTTGTGTGTCTTGTAAACTTTGCAAGCATGAAAAGATACAGAAAGGCAGTTGCAATCTCTACTTTTCATTCATGAACCTGTGTATAGACTGATCATTGAGGGTGGCTAGGATAGCTCAAAGATGCACAAAAACCCCTTCAAGGATACCCTAACAGTGACAGCAGAAAGTTAAAGATGGGGAGAATGCTGAGGAAACAACTCCTCCCCTCGAAAGAAGTTTTTATTTTAATTGATCTCAACACCCTCTATGTCTTTTATTTGTTTGCTTTGCACCTTTAAAATGCTAGGATTATATTTGGGGGCTTATAGTCCACATAAAATGGCTGGCCCCATTCATTTTATAATTCTGCATTTGCAAGACCAAAGGTTCATCATCTCTGGTGTCAGTTTAACCTCTGGCTTCCTTTCTAAGACACGCTTTGTAGCATTTTCCCATTCATGGTAAGAGAAAAATAATATACTCATTAAAAAAAATTTTTTTTAAATAGTGATCTGAAATTGCTTCCAAAATAGCTGGAGTTTTAGGAGGAAAGACTGTGTTTCATATGACCTTGGAATGTATCATATGTTAAAGAAGTTAAGGGGGAACTCTTCTCCTATTGGGGGGACTTCTTGAGGACTGACCTAGTATTCATCTATTCAGGGGACGAAGTTCTGCCATGTTGGAACTCCTACTGTTCTTCCCATAGCATTGCCATATCACACTGTGCATCTCAGCGGATCTCCCTTTGCTCACCTGGGCACTGCCCTCTGTGAGTAGGCCACGGGCAGCGTGGTCTTTTCTTCAGTTCTCAGCTACTTTGCCTTCAGTGTGTGAAGTGTCAACATGGGGCATTTCAGCTCCAGAAAATTCTGTTAGAGTGTGGGAGTTCTTAGACCAGACAGCTGCAGATCACAGGGATAGGTGCCCTGGGTTAATGGGACATGAGACAAGTTAATACAGTTGCCTGGAGGATAGAGCAGAGACACAGACACTCAACATTTAAGCATCTACTATGTGCAAGGCAGAACTCTGCCTCTACTTTCTCCTCCTCTACAACCAAGTAGTTCTGCTTTCTTGTGTTTTCACACATTGTGGACTTGTGAGTCATGCTAATTTGAGACAAAATTTTGCAGCTGAAGAATTTGAAAGAGTTGATCTCAATGGCATCCCTGCATGAGTTCTGATAATGAAGGAGTTCAAAGGACCCCAAGCCTATAAGGGAATGAGCTAGACCCAAACCATTTTAAGCATGGCCTCATCACTTTGACCTGGGAACCATGCCATATCTTGCCAGACCCTGGCCACACATTCCTTCCACCAAATGCCAAGAGGCTTCAAGGACAGTGTTGCTGCATGAATAAAATGGAAACTGCTAAATTCAAGAGTTGTTAGGTAGTCTTCCATTTTCCAAAGTCATAAAATAAAAATAGTGTCACTCTAAATTTAATAGCTGTGGTTACTCACACCTGATTCAGTAGACATTTGGGGGGGGGGCATAAGTGAATGCTTGAAATGTGTCTTTTTCAACCACATTTTTGACTTCAGCTTATTTGTCAAAAAATAGAGGTAATAATTACTTTATTGTAAAGATCACATCTGAAAAGGCACTTGGCAAACTATAAAAGCATGATACACTGTTCATTTTTTTCTTCCTTTCCCATTCTTTGGGCAAGACTCTGTTGTGGTGCTCTAGCCTATATCTTAGCGTCACTGAATACTCTTAGGTCTTTGCTAAAATCTGAAAATCCATTTTACTTATAACTTAGCATGTGTCTCATGGGTTTGATGAGTATCTGTTTCAGGGTTTTGAGGAAGCAGAGTGATGGACCTCATTCTTGTTTCACCACATGGGTTCGATGGTCCCTCATAATTGTCACTTCCAGCTGACCCTGATTCAAGTAGTCCTTCTATGCTTGCTTCAGTGCACCTGATATGTGAACTTCACCTCAGTTATAAGGAACTCATTTTGCTGAGTTTATTTTAACTTCATATAACATCCATTTCATTCTACTTCATTCTTGTTCCTGTTAATCTACAAAAGCAGAAGGGTATTGGGAGGAAGAAAGTGCTACATTAGTGGTCATTTCTATTGATGCTGCTTTTAATTTCAGGTACCTGAAAGCATTTAAATTGATCTCTATTTTGACTAGGAAGAAGAGAAAATTCTCCAGTATAAATGCATTCAGAACATTTACATAATATACTAAACAAAAGAGGCAAAACCAAACTTACAAGTTTTCTTTGGCTTTAATGATGTATTTGTAACTCTGACTTGTTTGTATTCTCCACCTTCATCCTACTTAAACTATTTTGGTTGTTTTCTAAGAAAGAAACAAGAGCCTTTGCAAGTCTATCAAATGAAAATAAGGGGGAAAGGGAGGCCAACAAACAATTTAATTAAAAATTTGCGGATTTTTTATTAAGAAAAAATATTTAGAATAAAATATGATTTTAGAAAACATTTTCCATCATCTAAGACTTTGTCTGTTTGTTGTTCCTTAAGTTGAAGTCTTATTTTCTAGAGCCAACAGTGTGGCCTGGAGTGTGTGAACGTATGTTAAAATAATTTACATGATACAGGAAAAATCGTGATTTCTAGAAAAAATACAAAATTTGGGAAAACTTGTTTACTGAATTTTATTTTTATGAAAAAAATGATACTAACATAGAATAAATGTTTTCTCATTGTAAACATGATGTTCAAGTTTTTATGGCTATGGCTCAAATGCTATTTTTATTAAATCTCTAAATTGGTTGACTATTTAAAACTTAATTTAATAGATCATAGTATGACCACATATTGAATTATTTTATTTTTCTTAAGAACTCTTTGGGAAAAAAAATGAGAATTTAGGAAGGAGGCTCTGACCCTACAATGAAATGTCCAGTTCCCTCATGGATGGAATCCTGTCCAAGAGCACCAGCAGGAAAGGGTCAGAGAAGAGTGGGGAAAGGGACCAGGGGCCCAGAGTTAGTGAGGAAAACAAGCACTTCTTACTGCTGGAGCCTTCAAAAAGCAGTAGAATCATTGGATGCCCTTTGCATTGCCTACTGTAGGCTCTGTAATTAACAATAATGGTAGAAGATGTCCAATAACCATTTTCTAATACTTAAAAATAGTCCTCTCCATAGACATATTAAATTTTTAAAAACTTAACTTCCATAACTTCAAAATATTTATTTTCATGAATTATATTCTTAATGCAAAAAAATAAGCAAAGAGATTTCTGGAAAATAGAAGGAGGAGAAAGAAGAGATGAAGGTGAGGATAGTGTTTACCTTAGTCTAAATCAAATAGTGCAGGGACTGGGAGATAAGTCAGTAGGAAACAGTGGAGTCGAGAGACAAATCCCAAAGTATATGAAAATGTAAAATCCAGTACGGATGACATTTCAGATCATTTGGGGAAGACTGAAGTAGTCAAGCAGTAGAATGCTATTCATTAGTCTCCATTTAGGAAGACAATAAAGTCAGGAGGTCTACCTCCTAGCACCCCTTGAACACTTTTCAAGAATTTCAAGGATTTGTATCTAAAATTTTAAAACTATAAAAGTACTAGAAGAAAATACAAGATCATTTCATTAAATAATATCAGAGCAGGGAAGGCATTTCTGATCACAACACAAAATCTAAGAGACATTGAGGAAAAGATTGATAGAACAGACTATATAAAAGCTAAAAACTTATACACAATGAAAAGCAACCCAATTTGCCCCAAACAGGAGCAAAATGATTTCAACACATAAAATAGTGAAGGCTTAACGTTCCAAACATACACAATTCTCCTGAATAGAGATCAGAAAAAGACAAGCAATGCAATATGAAGAAATGAGTCAGAGAAGGAGCCTAGTCAAAAAGAAGAAATGATCATGTCCAGTAATAATAAACAAATTAAAACCACAATGTGCTATAATCTCAAGTTTTTATGAAATTCTTAGACATTCTTGTATAGTTAATGAAAAGTCAAATAGGCACCATGTTTTGAAAGATAGTTTAACACTTTCTATTCACCCAAGTGAGCATCCCATTCAATCCCTAAACCCTACTTCTAGGAAGCAATCCTACAGAAACCGCAACACCAGATATCCTTGAAGTAGCAAACATTTGTGAGGAGTCCAAGTGTCCATCAAGAAACAGAAGCCTGGGCAGTGTTTTATAAAATGAGAAATATATTCTACCTTGGAAAAAAAGGCACTGCTTATTGTAAGAAAGACATGCACACAAATACCTAGGGAAGAACAAAGTGGAAGTGTGGTTCTATTTTTATCCGGCAGCTGACATTATGTGTGTCTACCCACAAAAACATTTATGTACGTTCTAGTAGGAGCAGTAGGAGGAGCAAGATGAGATGAGCAGGCAGAATAACTATCTCTGGAGGTCAAACAGATTTCCATCAAAATATGCCAAATGATGCTTTCCTTTACAACGAGACGGCAAAATACCACGGTCAGGAATTTTACTCACATAGTGGGTCTCAAGTATTGTCTCACTAACCCTAGATTAGGGTTTACACCTTTTTCCTGGAATGCTTGACCTTGAGGCAGGGCACCTGAACCACCACACCACTGCTGAATATGGTCAATTCCTCTAGATGAGTCCTTCCACTTCTGATCATTTTACAGAACTAATCTCTGTGACATTTTATTTTTACACTGCACTGAACCCAAGATTGTCTTTAGTATTTACGAGGGCATTTACAAAAAGAACAGAGCAAATGCAGTTTAGACAGGTTCCAATAATTCTTCCAGTCTTTCTGACACCAGTGTTTCAGAGTTCAACTTTTCTCTACACACACTCAATTAAATTAAAATACAGCATATAAAACAGTGGTAAAAGAATCTCAAAGGGTACGACAGAGGTGAAAATAAAACAACTTCATATAAACCATTCCTATTATGAGTGGATATATTTAGATTTTGTTAGAATTAAAACCCAGAATAATTATCAAAGCATAATGGCATAGGCCAGAACAGAAAGGAGAAGAAAATGGGGCTGGTGGCAAGTCGACAACTCCTATGATATTCACACTGTTTATCCTTTTCCTCCGCCCCGAGCCGCAGGCCAGGCTGTGCTCCTAGACAGGGGACAGTGTCTGGGTCTTGTGCAGCTGCTCATAGACTGATAGGGGGAGTGCCTGCTCACATCTCTAAGTCCCAGGAACTTAAGGGGCAGCGTGCACTACATGAGTGCAATGCTGAGGAATTTGCAAAATCAAAACAAAATGGCGCCTTCCTTTTCTTTTTTTTTTTTTTCCTTAATTTATTAGAAGATGAAAATTAAGACCAACAGAGTAAGTGAAATTTAGCAAAGGTGAGGGGTCTCCCAAAGCTCTGACTGGCCTCTTTTTCCTGGGAGGTACGGAAATAAAAACAGATATGTTTATATCAATATATAGATATAGATATGTTTTTCAATTATGATACTTTGTCAAATTATGAAGCTTACAGTATAGGTTGTCTCAACCTATTACTACTTGAAACTTTCTGTGCCACTTGCACAAAATGACCTGTGCTTCCATTGGTATTTTTGTCAATTCATATTTCCAGGAGACAACACTGCCTGTGGCTTCATTCTCCTGAGACTCAGAGCCCCATGAAGGAGGGACTGCTCTGTTTCCTTCACCCCGTGTCCCAGCACCAACCATATATAATGGGTCCTCAAAAATGTTGGCTGTTGAAGGATGAGAATCTCCAGATCACTTTATAACTATATATCCTCATTTGGGTTGCTTTTTTTATTAGTTTTTTTCCCCCTCGGGCTATGGAATTAGATCAGCCATGACATTTAAGTAGTTCGGCCGTTTAGTGTTTACAGAGATGACTTTGGTGTTTACAGAGATGACTTACCGTAACGGTCCTGTCATTTGGATTATGTCCTATCCGTTGAACACCATGCGCTCACTACAGAGCCCACCTGTATTTGAAATAAATAGTAAGCCTGACAAAGGCCACTGATTGTTTTTAAATGATGAGATCATCTTTAAGTTTTATGTCTTTTGCTTCATTAGATGCATATATTCCAGTATGTCTCACTTGCTTATATATAACCTATCTAAACATGATGTTTAGAATATGTCCTATGTATATTTAAATATTTCTTCGCCCCTCAATTATGATTTATTATTTTTCAAAGAGCTTTGAAATAATTTCAAGAGAGTGTTTGAATTTCAAGTATTTGTGGGGGGGGTGCGCCTGGGTGGCTCAGTTGTTAAGCGACTGCCTTCGGCTCAGGTCATGATCCTGGAGACCCGGGATTGAGCCCCGCATCGGGCTCCCTGCTCGGCGGGAAGCCTGCTTCTCCCTCTTTCAGTCCCTCTGCTTGTGTTCCCTCTCTAGCTGTGTTTCTCTCTGTCAAAAAAAAAATAAATAAAATCTTTAAAAAATAATAAATTATTTGGTATTTTAAAATAACAAAATGGTGAGATTATCTGAAGAAGACTGTTCTATGTGCTCAGAAAAGCCGCTTAAACTTGGATGAAATTGAAGAATTAGAGCAAAAAATTGATTCCCAGAATACTAATCTAGGCTTTCTTTGGAACAAGAAGCCGCGCTGAGAAATGGCCCTCAGCTGTAAATGGAGAATGAGTTTAAACATCTTCTTGAAGAATTATAATTTAGTTCTAGTCAGGAGTAGCTGAACAAGAGAAAACTTGATTACTGAAAGGCACTAAGTATATTAAGAAGAGAAACATAAATACCTCCAACCAGAATAGCCGCTGGGGTCTGGCTATTTAAGACCCCGTGTTCTGATGGAAACTGATGGGCTCTATTACAGATGTCCATCATGGAGAAAACGAATTTATGATGCCCTTGTTATTTCTCTTGTCTATGGACTGAGCTTCCTTAAAAATCGCACTATAAGGGACGCCTGGGTGGCTCAGTTGGTTAAGCAACTGCCTTCGGCTCAGGGAATGATCCCGGAGATCCGGGATCGAGTCCCACATCGGGCTCCCTGCTCTGCGGGAAGTCTGCTTCTCCCTCTCTCACTCCCCCTGCTTGTGTTCCCTCTCTGGCTGTGTTTCTCTCTGTCAAATAAATAAAATCTTTAAAAAAAAAAAATCGCACTATAAGCGTGCAAGTTATATAACTTAATTTACTGTTGAAATGGAGCATGAAGTGATTAGCTCAGTGACGCTCAGGTTCTGAGACTTCAAGCCTCGACAGGCTGTGCACAGGAACTGCAGGGGAGCCACATGACACATACCTTTAGAATACTCACAGGAAGGTCTCGGACTGCCAGTTAGCCAAAGCTGTGTGCCTATTATGCATGGAACGACGTACCCAAAGTCGATAGCTATTGGGAAACTTGTCCAGCCTAATATGGGTTTTTGGATACATTTACCTCACGGAAAACGGTTTTTTATCCATAGCACCAAGTTTCTGGAAGTAATAACTCTTTAAGTGTGTTTTAAAGCATTTATAACTTAAAACCCCCAAGAATGGGGGCGCCTGGGTGGCTCAGTGGGTTAAGCATCTGCCTTCGGCTCAGGTCATGATCCCAGGGTCCCAGATCTATCAAGCTCTCACAAAGTTCCTGGCTGAGCAGGGAGTTTGCATCTCCCTCTGCCACTTACCCTGCTTGTGCTGTCTCTTAATTGCATTCTCTCTCTCTTGCTCACTCTCTCTCTCTCTCAAATAAATAAAATCTTTAAAAAATCCTAATAATAAAATGTGATCGATCTCTCTATTTTAGTAGAGACCTAGATGGTATGTGTTAAATATGAGAGAATTCCAAATATTCTAAAAATAATGCAGAATATTGAGGAAAACCACCTAAAATCCATAGATTCAGGTAGCTTAGGCTCCACAGGTATTTCTTTAAAAGTGTGTTCTTGGATGAACTGCTTTAGAATCGCTGTGCTTGCTTAAACTTGGAGTTTCCCAGGCTCCAGCCATGCCTTGAATGAGAATCTGTGGGGAGAGGTGAACAGGGGTGTGGAATTTGCACTTCAACCAATTCTCCAAGTGATTTTTGCACACACCCAAATTTGAGAACCACGACTTTGACGTCACAATGTTAATCTGGGAGCCAGATTTAGTGACATCATAGGAAACTGACTTCTGCGTGTGCCCTTGTCCATTGTGACCTCAGCCAGGAGACGGCTTGAGGATGTCGGGAGACCCCATGATGAGCAGGGGAGAGGTGTGGCTGATACTGCAGCTTTCGCCAGCAGTCCACAAACTGACCCATCATATTTCATCAGGAATAATTCTATTCTTGGCTGTATATCCATTCGAACTAGTTGCTGCATTTAGAAACTGTGACCAGTCCTTGTTTTCAGATGATTAGAGGTTGCAAAGTGTTCTGCATTTAGTAGCTGCCCAGGTCTTAAAGAAAAGTGAAGGCTGACCCAGGCAGCGTGGCTGTGCTTAGGAACACAGGCTCTGCCTCTTACCTCTCGTCCAGACCATCCAACCTCCCTGTACCTCAGCTCCCTCATGTGCAAAATGTGGGGAACACTACTATCGAACATAGGTTCTCTTGTGCTGAGTAAATAGGTTTACAGCTATAGAATACTTAAAACTATGATCGGCAAATAGTAACTACTATGTAAGTGCATGTTAAGCAATAAAAACAAGACTAGAAGTGGTAGCTCATTCCAGGAAATTAACAAAGGGAAAAATGGAGGGATCGTCACCGATCTGGAATGGGCATCCTCTCTCAAAGAAAAAGTATACATCGTGCTTCTCTTCTAACTCCTATAAGACAAAGTAAACGTAGTGGAACAAAAGAATTAAAAGGAGAGACGCAAAGTTCAAAATAAGTCTTGTGTTAGATAAGGAGTTAGGGACCGATGAAGAAAATATCTGAGTCGTACCTGCAGTTTTATAATCATAAAGTAACCTGGTTCTGTCCATATCTTAACTACGTCTGTTTCATTGGGACAACTACAAACCTTGTTGTACTTTGCAAGGTTTCTGGGGGGAGGGGGGATAAACAAAGTTAACAAAGAACACTGGATGTGATGCCCAGTTTGCCTGTCCCTGTCCTCTCTCTCTAGTCGTGTCGGACCAACTAGATGGCTGCTTCCCTTTTTTTCTCCTTTTCTCTTCACCTTCAGATTAAGTTAAAATTAAGCTAATTTTTGCCCCTTTCTCCTTTCCTGTGTCATTTCTTCCCCCATTTCCCCCCTCATTGTCTCTTCTGACACTCTATTTTGAAACCTTGTCACCTTTACTCTCAACTACCTCACCAAGTTTGTAACCAACGTTGTACCCGCGTCACCACCTCCACTGTTTTTCTGTCAAAACCTTGCAGGGACTCCCCTACAGTAATGCCAAAACGTCATCAGGTGGTTTTTAAAGATTTTCCCACTTGGGTCTCCTTTGCCTTTCCAGCACCATCTCCCACCACCGATGCCCTTACCTCACATCTGTGTTCTCACTCTCCTCCCCACAAGCCGTGTTTCGGCTGGGCTCAACCCGCACTCCACCTTGCCTTGCTTTTGTCCAGTGGGCCCTGTGCCCGGAATTCTGTTCTGACCTGGATGGGGCACAGTAAGGAAAGCCTCACTCAGCCACAAACATTGTACAGCCCACTGTACTAGGTCGAATAGTGTCCCCTAAGACTCAGATCCTTCCCAGAACCTCAAAATGGGACCTGACTTGGAAATAGGGCTCTCCAGATACAATTAGTTAAGATGACCTGATACTGGAGTAGAGGTGGCCCTTCATCCAACACGACTAGTATCTTAGAAGAAGGAGAAGAAGCACAGAAACAGTCACACCCAGAGGGAAGGACACCGTGCGAAGAGGGAGGCAGCGATGGGAGTGATACTCCTACAAACCAGGAAATGCCAAGGTTCACTGGCAATGTCAGAATTTGGAGAGAAGGGTAAAACAGATTCTTCCCTTAGATCTTCAGAGAGCATAGTGCTGCTGACCCCTTGAGTTGGGACTGTGAGACAATAGATTGTTCTAAGCTACCAAGTTTGCAGTACTTTTTTATGGCACCTGTAGGAAACTAATAGAGTAGATATTGAATGTTGAGTGTCCTCAGCTGTGAAATAGAACTATCCCACCTTTCTCATCTCATGAAAGTGTTATGGGTATCAAATGAGATAAGTAAGGTGAGTGTGTTATTAGTTGTATAAAATTCAACCTAACTGTAAAGTTTTACTTTTATGCTGAAAATCTTTTCATTCCCTTGCATAATCCTAATCACAATACTTTGCCTGTGGTATATGCTCAATAATCTTGTTGAATATTTTAATTTATTCTTCTAATGCATTGCTTCAATTGTATTGTAAAAAAGTCCAACATAAATACACAGAACAAGACTCATATTCAGATTACTGACCTACTAGTCCTTTCAGGCAGCTTTTACTGCAAATAGTGTTATTTCAGAAAGACATGATTTGGTTTGTCTAATTAAATATACATTATAATGTTATGCCACTGTATATTAATTTTTAATGTACCAATGAAGTGAAATCTCTGAATTTGAAAGTAAGATTTATTTTAAGATAAAAAATGTTTAATTTGTTTTCACAAGTATAGCTGATTTTATTTATGCTACTTACCAGAAATCTGATAAAGGTATACTTTATTAAAATGGCTGTTTTAATAGCCTTCCTTTGAAAGTGTTCATAAATAAATTTAATCAATTGCCTATTCAAACAACAGAACACATCGTCTAGTCTTAGCTCAATAAAGAGATCTCCTCCTTTCTGCAAGGAAAAGAAGAATCTAAATACCAGGAATCATTATTTATAAATAGTGAATGAAAACAAATTTACCTTGGATATCCAACTTCTACTTAAAGTAAAACAACTAGAATGTTATTCTTGCTATATTGCTTTTCCTCTAAGACTCTTTAAGCAGTTAGTGTATGCCTTGTGATTACCAGTCTACAATAACCCAGGAGGCTATGGCAGAAATTAGACATTGAAAGTTATAAGCAAGTGATCACCAGAGCCAGGAAGAGACCCTGAGATTTCTGTCACCCCCTTCCTGCCACTCCTTCATCGCCTTGACAAGAGCTGTTCTTAACTGATAAATCATTTCTGGGCTCTTAATGTCATTTATTAGGCCCAGAAGAAAAACACCTAAATAGCTCTCTATTATGTTTAATATCAATTCGGATCCTTGGGAGTGAGGGCAAAAACTTTTCACTTGCAAGTGGACTTCAAATAATACCAATTGAATGTGCACTAGGAAAACATAACTTTAAAAGTTGTTCCGCAGGATTAGAAGAAGAAAGGAAATGAGAATCGAGGAAAGTGATTTCTGGGTGATTTTTCTTGACCGCTTTTGTCCATCTACTCCTGGTGAGCATGTTAACTGGGGTGAGCTAGGCTAAGTAACAGATCATATCCCTGAAATTCAGTGGCTACAGAGACAACCTGGTCATTAATTTCTCAGGTTAATAGGCCAGCGTCAGGTCCAGGTAAAATGGGGAGAAGAGAGAGACTCTGGTCCGTGCAGTTGATACTGGCTGGCTGAGAGTGGCTTTATCATAGTTGACATGTGGCCTCATCATCCCAATCACCTGGGAGGAGGAAAAGGCATGGAGCAGAGTTCACAGGAGGTTTTAATAGACCAGATCCAGATGCATACCTATCATACTCATTTTCATTGGCAAGAACTCGTCACATGACCACATCTCACTGCACAGGCATCTGGGAAATGTAGTCCATCAGGCACTCACAAACCAGAGGATATGAAATATGTAATTACAACAGCCCTAGGGAGGAACCCGTTGTCCTGCTTTGTTTCCCAGTTTCCTTTTGCTTTAAGAGACAGTTCCTCCTCCCGAAAACTACTAAGTCTGTGTCGCTGGTGGAGGGAGGTTGTATATTTTCTTACAGAGCTGGGCACACTACATAATTTGTGGGGTCCAATGAAAATGAATATGTGGGACCCCTTGTCTCAATGGCAGAAAAGTGTTGCTAACAAAAAATATAACGCTTTTTGTCTTTCTTCCATGGTGTTTCTCTCTCTTACATACACCCCTCCCACTATCTCGCTCTCAGTATGCCGTGGTGGGGTTTTTGTTTTTGTGTTTGTGTGTTTTTGTCCCTCGGCGCCACTCTAATTAGAGAGAAATTAAAAATTTTAACTATTAGCATGAATTTTACCATCATCCTTATATTGTCCAATTCCAATTTTCATTGCAAACATAAAAGCGCCTAACTTCTGTGTGAAATCGCTGATATAATACAATTTGTATCTCATAGCTCATCCATGTATTTTGTTCTTGCAAACAAAGTGGAAATGTTGCCCCAAACTATTTCAACTGTTTTTATTTCACCGCTTAATATACCCATATTCTACCAACAGTCTGTCTTCGGTTCTCTAATGGATAAGGAAGGACTGAAGGGGAAAAGGATATGTGCTCTCAGGCCTTTTCCTGCTGTTCTGTGTCATCGGCTTCAGCTAACATTGCTGGCTAACACAGAGAAATTACCGGAGCAGAAAGGGGAGGGACAACAGGGTTGGTCACTGTGTTTCTCAGAATATCACTGCCTCCTCTCTGCATTTGGAGCAAGTTCTAGTTCAAATCAGAAAGCCTGGCCTCTCGGGGCTAGAAGTGCTTACTCAGCCATGGACATCACATGCTTGCCTTGACCTGAATACATCTTGGGTCCCCGAGAATCCTGCTGCCGTGGACCCCACACAGGCTGCTTGAGAATGGGCAGCAAGAGGGGCAGAACACATTTTCCTCCTGTCTCCTCCTCACACAAGTGTGCTCCAATGTCTCACCTCTTCAATCACGGAACACAGATTCGAACGTGATGTCACTAAGAGGTTCAAGACGACAACAGCAGAGCTTTAAACAAAACACAGCATCCTTCTGGAAACGGGATCCCATGCAATGACATAGGTCGCAAATTTAGAAAACCAGCCACAGAGAAACTCTCCTCCAATGCTTTGGGAAAGAGGAACTGAGAGCTTAAAACCATCAAATTACCTGATTCATAAATCCATTTCTATACTAAAGAACACAGAGGCTGAGATCATGATAACATAGACCAACACTAAGGTCTAAAGCACTAAGAACTGTAGGACATGCCATCATTTTGGAATGGCCTTAAGAGGGAAAAAAGAAATACTCTCTGAACATACATCCTGATTGTAAGGTGCATCCTAATGTCAGATATTGTAAAATAGAGGGGAAGACTTCAATTCCTGGACTTGTACCATAGTATTCTCTTTCTTATTATGTGGCTAAAAACAATAAATTAATATTTGATTGTACATATTTCAAACATCCAGAAAAACAGAGAGGCTGGTGGGTAAATACCTGTGTAGCCACCAGTCAATTTTATCAAGTATTAATGGTTTCCCATATTTGCTTCACAAGACTTTTAAAGGGAAAAAGGGGAAAACATTTCAGGTAACACTGATACCAGCTGAGCATCCTACCTCTAAGTCCATTCCTCCTCCTCTTTCCTCAGAGGTTTTCTGAAATCACTATTTATCATTTATATACATGTTTTTTAGACTATCAGTACATTTATCTATACCACAAACGATATATTTTCCCGCTTTTTTCACATTTTATATAGACTGTATAGTGGTGTACATACCATTTTCCAACATGCTTTCTCATGCATCATTTTTATTTTGAGATCTGTATCACTATGCATGGTTCTGGTTAATCTATTTTAATTACTAAAGAGTGTACATTGCATAAATATACCCCAATTTGTCCATTTTGTGGGTTGTCATTTAAAATGTTTCTGAACTTTCTTGGGGCGCCTGGGTGGCTCAGTTGGTTAAGCGTCTGCCTTCAGCTCAGGTCATGACCCCAGGGCCGTGGGACCAGGTCTGCATCGGGCCCCCTGCTCCCCGGTGGGCCTGCTTCTCCCTCTGCCTGCCGTTCCCTCTGCTTGTGCACTCACTCTCTCTCTCTGACAAATAGATGGAATCTTTAAAAAAAAAGTTGTGGGCATTGCATCTGTAACTCTTCTGCATACTACCAAAGGACTCTCCAATTTGCATGTTCAGGGGTAAAATATTAGCAACCTTTACATGGTGGCTGACACTTGGAAATGTCAGACGCTTTCACTTTTGCTGACAAATGGGTGTAAGAGGAATCTTTCACTTTGCATTTTCGTGATGACTGGTGAGGCTGAGCATCTTTTCTTACATTAACTAACCAAGTTTCTCTTCTACAAATTGCCTATTTAATGTTTTCTCCTTTTTTTTCCTTGGGTTGTTTATTTCTCATCAATTCGTTGTATTTATTTATCAATACTATTCCTTGGTTATATATATTTTCAGACATCAGCTTAATTTTCACCTCACTTATAGCCTATAATTTTAATGTAAGAAGATTTATTAATCCTCTCTTCGTGGTTTCAGACTCTTGACCTTGATTAAGATGACTCTCCCTTCTCTCACACCAAAGATACATTCTTGCATAATTTTTTTCTAAAGATTCAGTGTTTTGATCCTCATATTAAAGATTTTGATCTTAAGATGTGTGGGCGGGTCACTCGATTAAATGTCTACCTTCTGTTCTGGTCAGATCTCAGGGTCCTGGGAATCGATCGAGTCCCACACTGGGCTCTCTGCTCAGTCCCACACTGGGCTCTCTGCTCCTTCTCCCTCTGCTTCTGCCTGCTGCTCCCCCTGCTCTCGCTCTGACAAATAAAGAAAATCTTTAAAAAAAATAAAATAAATTTTGATCTTTAATCCATTTCAAATTGTTTCTGAATGGTGTAACATAGGAATGTAGTTATCCCAATATCATTTATTGTGTGCTCCATCCCTATCCCATTGATTTGTTCCATGGCCTCAATCATTTATGACATTTCCCTTTATGCACACATGTTTCCTCCTTTCTTACGTTAACCACTAAGGTTTATAACCAACTCCCTCAAAATTATCTGACATATTCTTGACCCTTTGTTCTTCTATTTGAATTGAGAATCCGTCTGTCAAGATCCGTTGAAAAACCTTGCTGGGATTATTTTTTAGAATTACTTTGAATGTGGTAGAGAATAATTTGTAGGAAATTGACATGTTTAAGAGACTGAATTTTCCCATTCACAAACAAATGACCTATGTCTATTAATTCAGCTCTTTTTGTACTTTATTTGCATTTTAAAATCTTTTTCCATAGTGATTTTGGACTGTGTTGGTTAGTTTAGGAATCACTTTTTAAATTACTTGGCTGTTTACTACAATCCTTACTTTTGCTTTATAACATAATATCTTACATTTACATAGTTATAACTGAACCTGTTGTATTATTACACTTTGATTTTTTGCCAGTTTAGGGATTACTAGAAGAACTAATGCAAAATCCATTTTATGCCAATGTATACACTTGATTTTGGATAATTTATTCAGTGAAAGATTTTTTTTTCTATAGAATCATATGCAATGAATTAAAATATCTTGAATAGACTGGAAATGTTTCTGTTTTGTTTTCACTTAAAATACATTCTAAATGTGCTAACAACATAGAAAGATACTGAATTATACCTATTAAATTCCCCAAATATAAAAACTTTGGATGCATCCCTATTTCAAAAGATGAATAGTAGAAACAGTATTGTTTACAGCCGTGTTTCCAAATGCAAAAAGCGGGCATTTTCTCATGAACTATTTTGAGATGGAAAAAGTAAGCAAAGAGATTTCGTGATAGCTCTGAAACCAGTAATGGTCCTGAAATGTGAAATAAGCTGGTTGTCTGTCATCCTCGCTGAAATCACAGTTGTTTAACGAGCTCCTTTTTATGGTTTCAACTTGTGCCTTATTCATGGATCTCCCCATTCTTTGCAATACCACACAGACTTTGGAGATGAATTTTAATTTCCTCACTATCTATGACCTACAATATATGCAGTGACTGTAATGTATTTCCCCTTTATGAACGCATTCGCCAAACTCTCTGTTCTGCTTTATTGTCGCTCGCCAATGCTCAGTGTTCTTTTCTTCCTCTCGCATTCTAAATACAACAGAGACTCAGCCTTACTTCAAGACAGTGTTGAATTAACTCATCACGAGCCTCAGAAAAATCCCATCAATTCAAAAGGCAGTCCAAGGATTCTACATGTGACAAATGAACAGAGACTCTTATACCAGAAAGAGCTCTGGGATCCCTTCACCTCGTCCTCGTCACCCTCTCGACTCCCAGCAAAGCCATCAGGCCTCCCGTAGAAATGGGATCTAAGATTGTGCTAAGTCGGGGGTTGGTCTGAACCTATGCTATAAATAATAAGAGTTAATGTACACAAACTGCTCACAAAGTTCCAGATGCTTTATATGAATAGACTTATTTACTCCTCCCAACAAAAATAAGCGGTGGGAACAAATTTTGCATATGGAGAAACTGCTGGGGTCCCATTGTCGGAAAATCAGAGTCTGGATCCAAACCGCGTGCCTGGTTTTTTGGCCAGGTGACCGCTGTTCTCAGCATCAGACCCTGGGCAGGTTCTTTACAAATGAACTTGCGTTGACTTCTCACCAGGACCCTCAAAGGTGAGGAATCCCTGGCTGGGTTTCAATGACTTCTCCCACCTGTGGCCCAGATCTTGCCCCCAGGCCTGCTGCAGAGGGGGTGCGCCCAGGATGACAGGGCTTGTCTGGGATGCGCAGGTTTAGCATACCCTCATGGCACATAGTGCACACTTAACATAAATCTCATGCCTGCCATCGGTTTGACAGTAATGTTTTTATGATTACACATTATAAACTGTGCATGGTACTTACCTGAATTATAAAGCAATTTAAATATTATCTTGTTTTATACCTCGGTTTGGATTTCGAAGTTTTTCCAACTTGAGAATCAGAACATGGGTCACTAATGGGCTCCTGAAGAATAAATGGAAAACGCCTATTTACAGCTATGGATGAATATTTGACAACTCTACCCGGAAATGAAACAAGTTATCAGTGTGATAAGCCATCTCCTGGGAAAGTAATTAACACTAGAGCATTTCTTCTTTATTCCCTCCTGTTAATCATACCACTGAATAAACTTTTAACCGGTGCGTCTGTTACAATTCAAGCACCTGGCTGTAGGTAGGGGTAACTCTCGGAGCCTCCTGAGTGGTCTTCAGGTCCAGCTTGGTATTGCTTTGTTCAGTTCTCTGCCTCATTTCTAGAAGAATCATCCGAAATCAGTGGGTTTTTTCCCTTGAGTATTGGTGAACACGCTCGCAGAGTCGCAGTGACTCATCACGTGCCGACGCCCCCTTGCTCCACCTGGTTCCTGTCCTGTGGTGGCATCAGTCCGATCTCCGCCTCTGTCTTCCAATGCCTCTTCCTCTTCTGTGTGTATCACGCTTCCCTCTTATAAGGACACTTGTGATTGGAATTAAGGCCCCCTGAATAATCCAGCTTAATCTCCCTTTGTCAGAATCCTTAATCACATTTGCAGAGACACTTTTTCCCTACAAAGTAACGTTTGCAGGTTCCAGGAACTAGGACCTCTTCAGGCCAGGACTCAGTCTGCTATACTGTCTATATGATTTCAAGCAAATAATTTAGTCTCTCTAAATTCAGTTTTCCTATCAAGTGTGTGCAATAAAAGTAACTATTTCTTAGGGTTGCTTGAGGCACACATGAGATATTTACATAAAGTAATTTTGTAAAAAGCATGACATATAAAAGCATCATGCTTGGCAAAAAAAATTAATTTTCAGTCAATAGTAACTCTTCTGTTTTTCTATGCAAAGATGTCAGTATCTTTCCATCACTTTTTGTCTAAATCTCTTAGTCTTGAAATCCAGTATGTCCATCATCTGGCCCCAACAATTTTTCCAACTTTGCCTTTTACTGATTTCTTTATAGAGCTTCTATTCAAGCCAGATTTGTTTCTAACTAGCTCCTCTGCCTAGTTTTCTTGATTCTCTTCTCTGCGCCTCTATTCTCTGTTGCGTCTGTCTGCAGTACTTGATCCTTTCCTCTTTGCTTACCCAAATACTGTCCGTCCTGCAAGGACTGGATCAGTTGCATCTTCTTCTTGGAAGCCTCCCCAGCCCAACTAACCCAGAGTAGCTACTCCCTTCGGGGACTGTCAGTGCCGCTCTTGGAAGGCTTCATCAGCTCATACCGTGATGACTCGACACTCGTACCACTTGCTGTATAAAAACGCATGGTAGGGGCCAAGTGCACAGGAACAATGCAGAAACCAGAAAGGGAGAGAAGTCAAGGAAGTCATACCTGGGCTCAAAGACTAGATTCCCTTCTTATCTCCGTAGACCAGAAACAGAACAGAAATAGCAGGCAGTGAATGGGCCTAAAGCTGCAGGCCTCGGGAGACTCCATGCCCAGAGCACGTGGTAGTGGCTGACAGCCTGACTTCTGTGGGAACAGCCTCCCTGTAGGATGGTGATCAGGACGAGGCTCAGTGCTCAGAGGCTGGACTGGAAGATTTTGCCATGAAAATCTGCTGCCAACTGCTGCCTGGTCTGGATGAGGACCCAAGGCATTGGGTAAGACAGCTTCTAGATAGAAGTGAGTATGACTGAGAAAGAATGGGATAAATGGAAAAAGGAAAAGAAAAAAAAACTTTCCACTTAAAATAAGCCAGCAGATAAAAAGTCTTTAATCTGCGAAGACATCAACTGCTAAAAAAGACAGTCAACAGAACAAAAAACTAAAACATGTACCATTCCAGACTAAACTAAATTTATATAATAGCACCAGAGGGACTAAAGTATGTTCTGGATGTATAAAGAAATAAAAAAGACAATCGGGTGAAAAATAGAAGTTTAAAAAAAAAAATAGAAAAGCTGAAACAAGAACAGTGATATATAAAGAAGAACAAATTATAAACTTTGGTTAAATAAAATGCAAAACCTCAGAGCACTGATGAACTTTAAGCCAGAACATTGAAGGAGAGATTGGCAAGTTGAGATCTATTACTCGATTAGGAAATGGATCCCAAATAGAAAAGATTAAATAGGTAAACTCCACCTAGGCACACCATAGACAAAAACTGGGGAACTTTCCAGAAAACCAGGAAATATGTAGGACAACCAGAGAGAAAGGACAGATTGTCACAGAAGGACAGCTGGGCTGACAGTGGAATACCAGCAGTATGAGATGCATGACAATGGGTCAGTGTCTCAAACTTGCCAAGAGAGAATAAAACTGATTACCTAAAATTTTATACACAGCTAAAATATCATTCAAGAGTGAGGGGGAAATAAAGATATATAAAAATTAAAGGAGTCTCCAAATCTACTCAACTCTAGGTAAAGCTGCTCTTTAAGTAAGTACATCAGCAACAATAAACCCAAAGTTGAGACTGAGAGACCAGATCTAATCTCAAGTCCTCAAACTGACAAAATGCTAGTAAGATTCACTAACTATCGACTGCTCTAAGAAAATGTTACAACATAAACCTAAACAAATTCTAGACAACAATGGCAGGATACTACAGTTTTTGATGCCCAACTAAAACTTTGTTTTATTTGGGAGAAGAATAAAAATACTGAGTCTGGAGTTTTCATACATCAAGCCACGCTGAAAGATTTTCAAAAAGGGTGGAGATGGAAACTATGTGTCCCAGGCAAATACTAAGCTAAAGAAAGCTTATATGGCAATAGAATATCAGACCAAAAATAGCATCAATAGAGAAAGGAGAGACATATGATAATAAGAAACAGAATCTAACCATGGACATAAAAATTAAGATCTTATATTGACCCCACAATATAATCTGAACTGTAAGGAGTAAAGTTAACAGAATTACAAGAAACTTGACAAATCCTTTGTAGGAGGTCACACTCCTAACAAACTAATAAGTCAAATAAACAAAAAAAAAAAAGAAAAAAGAAAAAGATACAGGGTTTTTTTATTAATATCCTATTATTAAGTCTTTTATTTTCATTCCAATATAGTTAGTAGTGTTGAATTACTTTCACATGTACAATATGGTGACTCCATAATTCTGCACATTACTCAGGCTCATTAGAATAAGTGTCCTCTTAATTCTCATGATCTATTTCCCCCTTTCCCCCACCCCTCTCCCCTCTGATAACCCTCAGTTTGTTCTCTATAGTTAAGTCTGTTTCTTGGTTTCTCTTTCTCTCTCTGTCTTCTCTTTGCTCATTTGTTTTGTTTCTTAAATTCCACACATGATTGAAATCATATGGTATTTGTCTTTCTCTGACTCATTTCATATATATTTACACACACACACACACACACACACACACACATACCATATTTTCTTTATAAAGTATGGAGATTCCTCAGAGTCCTGCAGCAAGAGTCATTCCATCCTCTCTGTATACCCCCATATACATCTTCTTTACCAATTCATCTGTCCGTGGATACTTGGACTGCTTCCATAATTTGGCTGTTGTGAATAATGCCGCTACAAACGTAGGGGTGCATGTATCCCTTTGAATTAACATGTTTGTATCTTGGGAGTAAATACCCAGTAGTGCAATCATTAGATCATAGGCTAGTCCTATTTTTAACGTTTTGAGGAACCTACATACTGTTTTCCAGAGTGTCTACACCAGTTTGCATTCCTACCAACAGTACAAGAGGGTTCCTTTTTCTCCACATCCTTGCCAAAACTTGTTTCTTGTGTTTTTTATTTCAGCCATTCTGGCAGGTGTGAGGTGATATCTCATGGTAGTTTTGATTTGCATTTCCCGATGATAAACGATGTTGAGAATCATTTCATGTGCCTCTTGACCATCTGGATGTCTTCTTTGGGAAATGTCTGTTCATAGCTTCTGCCCATTTTTTTAGTTGAGTTACTCAACCTGTGTTGAGTCTTTTATCATATATGCAAGTTTCTTCTCCCATTTTGTAGGTTGCCTTTTAACTTTGTTGATTATTTCCTTTGCTGTGCAGAAGCTTTTTATTTTTATGTAGTCCTAATAATTATTTTATTTCCCTTGCCTCAAGAGATATATCTTAAAAATTTTGTTAGGGCTAATGTCAGAGAAATTACTGCCTGTGCTCTCTCTCTCTTTTTTTTTTAAGATTTCATTTATTTATTTGACAGAGAGAGAGATCACAAGTAGGCAGAGAAGCAGGCAGAGAGAGAGGAGGAAGCAGGCTCCCTGCTGAGCAGAGAACCCAATGCGGGCCTCGATTCCAGGACCCTGAGATCATGACCTGAGCTGAAGGCAGAGGCGTTAACCCACTAAGCCACCCAGGCACCCTGCCTGTACTCTTTCCTAGGATTTTGTGTGTGTGTGTGTTTTGATCTCATTTTTAAGTCTTTAATCCATTTTGAGTTTATCTTTCTGTATGGTATAAGAAAATGGTCTGGTTTCACTCTTTTGCATGTGGCTGTTCAGTTTTCCCAACACTATTTGTTGGAAGAGACTGGCTTTTTCCCTTTGCATATTCTTTTGTTAAAGATAAATTACTGATATAATTGTGGATATACATAGGTTGTTCTAAGCAGCAAAATTAAAAGGTGAGTTTTGACCTATAGATCAGATCTCTATGCCCAACGGACAGAAAATATGCATCCTTCTCTAGGACTCATAGAAGATCTGTAACACTGACCATGAAGAATATTAAAATCTCAACAAATTCCAAAGAATCTATGTTATTTAAGCTATATTCTCTAGGTATAATACAACTAAAAAGGTAGTGTTATAAATGAATTCATAATTCATAAACTAAAGCTAAAGTCATTTAAGATAAATGTAAGCTATTCAGTTTAAGAATCAGAAAAAAATGGAGTAAACCCAACAAAAACAGAAAGAAGGAAATAAAA
This sequence comes from Spilogale gracilis, assembly GCA_004023965.1. Taxonomy (NCBI): domain Eukaryota; kingdom Metazoa; phylum Chordata; class Mammalia; order Carnivora; family Mephitidae; genus Spilogale; species Spilogale gracilis. Next base: position 27,562 of record PITA01007066.1, on the reverse strand, counting down.
TAGCAAAGATTAATGAAGTTGATATCAAAGAAACAGAGATCTGTAAAACCACAATCTATTTCTTTGAAATAGCTAATAAAATAGACAAAATTTCAGCATAAGGGCACAGGAAAAGAGGTATAAATAAACAATAATAGGAATAAAAGGGAGAGTATAACATATTTTGTCATAAATTATCATAAACAAATTATGCTAATTATTTGAAACGTAATTGAAAGGAATAATCTACTAGAAAAATATAAATTACCAAAATCAGAAACCCCTAGTAAATCAATAGACATTAAAGAAACTCAAGGTCATCAAAAGCTGCCCTCCAAGAAAGAGAAAACACAACCCAGCCCATTATACAATATTTTAAAATTTTTCAAAGATTGTTCCTTTTTCTCATACAAACTATTCCAGAAAATCAAAAAAAAAAAAAAGGGGGAGGGGTCAAGAAGAAGATGGAATGACTCTTGATGAGGGACTGGAGAGGTTGGTCCAAGAAAGAAAATTACAGACCAGTCTTTATATATGAATATAAATGCAAAAATCCTCAATAACACATCATTAAGTCAAAAAACTAATAATGCACCACGACCAAATAGGGTTATCCTTGGAACAGAAGTCTGGTTTAATATTGGAATATTTATTATTATAACTTAACATAGTAACTATTTGAAAGGGAGAAATTATTTTACATATAGAAAGAATATTTGTTAAAAGTCATACTCAGGCCCCTGATATGGTGTTTTGAAAAAGGCACTTCTGTGGTTTTTTCCCATAAAAACATAGCCCCATTCATGATAAAGAAACCATCAGATAATCTAAATTGAGGAAATTCTGCCAAATACTTGATCAATTCAGATGATGAAAAACAAGGAAAGACTAAGAATTTGTCTCAGGGTCAAGGAGACTTTGGAGAAGGAGATGACTCGAGTCAATGTTGTGTCCTGATGGGATCCTCGAACGTGGTGAGGACATTTGTGGGCAAACTGGTGATACAGAAATAAAATCTAGAGTGAAGTCAGTAATAATGGATCACTATCGGCTTCTTAGTTTTGACATACATGAGATGGTAACGTAAGATGCTCACCCTCAGGGAAACTGGGAACTGTCTGTACTATCTTTGCAACTCTCCTGTATATCTTAAATTATTCCAAAATTTAAAAGTTTATTTATTAAAGGGGAAAAAAAAAAACCCTCAACACCTACTCATGATGAAAAGTCTTTACAAACCAGGAAGAGAAAGGAGGTTCCTTGTTTTGGTCCAGCAGCCACAGGCCCCCGATGCCCTCGCCAGCCTGAGAGCTGTGGGCAGTCAGGGAGGGTGCCCCCAACAGCACACCCACCTATAGAGGGTGAACTGGGGGCTGAGCTGTGGAGCTGTGGAGGCAGGGGGGCCAGGTGGGGGCAGAACGAAGGAATCCAAAAGACAGAAGGGAAGGAACCAACAGGTGCCCTCTGCATGCAAGGGTGACGGAGAATGAAGAGAGAGCCATGCCCCCAAGCACATGGGGAACGCAAGGCAAAGATTGCCAGAGGAGGGGAAGGAGGGGCCAGAGGGCAGGGCAGGGCTTGCTGAGGACTGAGAATTGTGAGCAGACGTTTCTAGAAAGTAATTGCATTTTTTTTTTTTAGAAAAATAGCTTTTAAATCTTTTGATTGACCATGTGCTCCATCAGTTAAATAAAACCTGTGCATGAAAAATGAACACACAACACATACACATATAATATGTATTATAAATTACGTACATAACTGGGATAACAGAATAGTAATAGACCATGTTAGATGTAATATGTACTATAATATATAGGTTACGGAACTAACATTTGCATAGTAAACATACAAAAATAAAGATTATAAAGGATGATGTCAAAAGAAAATATGAATGTAAGTATTTTTCTTCCTACACCCTGTTGGTTTAGTGAATTCGAGGCAATAAGATCAGGTAAAGATTTAAAGTCTGAGGAGCTGGTGTGGCAGAGGCGCAAAGAGAGGGGTCCCTGTCAACATCCTTCCTGCCTCCCCTCCACAGCCTGCTAAGGTTGAAAGGTAATCCATGCTTCCTGTCGGCTCTGAGCTTTATTGCTCTTGCTGTATCTCAAGGGTTTCTGGCTTGGTGACCACTGGCCCTACCCACCTTCCAGGAGAAACAATTTGTAAAAAGAACCGAGAATCTGGAGTTTAAAGGCATGCATTTAAGTCTGGTCTTCATCTATTTTTACTGTATGATCTGAGATAAATTATTCTACATTCTGAGCCTTGGTCTTCTAATGCATAAACTGAAAACTATCTACTTTTTAGGCATGTGTATTTAATATATATAATATACATTATATAATTTAAATATCACATGTATATAATATATATATTTTTACATAGAGTTTATGTAATTATATATTAAGGTTTAAATGCGGCACTGCATTTGAAAGTGATCTGTGAGCTAAAATTAACCTTTCTTCCGATGCCAGGAACTAGACCAGCGTTCTCTGTGGTTGCTTCTGCAGAACAATTTTAGCCGCGCAGTCTACATTCTCTGTGTACACTTCCGCGGACACCGTGTCACTACCTTGGGTCTAGGAGCAGCACTGACTGACTTTTCAGAATCATCAGGTTACCTTTCACTGACTATCCCTCCCAGGGCACACTCGAAGATGTCTGGAGAGATTTCTTGTTGCCACAGACGAGGGTGGAGGGATGGCAGCGGTGTGTAGAGGGCAGAGACCAGAGATGGGGTACACATCTCACGCACATGACGGTCACATCGCAGGGAATTTAAGTGACAACAGTTCCCAACTTGACACCCTTCCTTAAATTGTACATCCATCCTCCAAGCCTATGCACTCAAGAATGTGAATGTGGGAGGTGGGGGGCAGGGACGCAGAAAGACACTGATGGGGTCAAGGGCACGGTAGCTTTGGTTTATGTTAGAGCTCACTTCCTGGCACTGGCGGGAGGCCCAGGCCTGGCTCTGGGCACAGTACACAGGGATTCTGATGCCTCCTGGCAGCAAGGTGGGAGCTGGTTCCATGGGGCCAGATGTTGGAGACGGAGGGCGGCACGTGCTCGGCCTTCACCTAGCGACTCTCTTTTTTAATGAGTATGACTTCTCTGTTAGTGAAAACCTTATAATTACTGAATTTCAATCTTACATAAGTAACAGTAACATTTTATTGCTTTTTCTTCCACTATTTTTTTTCCTTCCTTCTGTTTAATTCTCTGACTCTTCAAACATGCAGATCCTCTGACATTTCTGTGGAGTCAGAGAATCCCTATGTGCCAGATCATCCTTCTCGGGCTCTTCTCCTTCTTCCTTTCACAAGTCTGTGTGCGGCGCTCCTCTGTGACAGGAGATGCCGTCCACAGCTTGGACCCCATTGGTGCCATCCCAAGACGCAGACTTTGCCATTTCGTGGCGGCAAAGGCAACCGGGACACTTTCATTCCTGCCCTTGGCCACTTACCCTGATGCATTCTGTTGATTTTCCAAAACAGAAAGTGAGTTGATCATCAGAATTGTGAATTATTCAGTCTAATGGCATGGAAATTAATAAAGCAAAGTCGTGAGACGACCATCTGTTTCAAAGTTAGCTACTTGTAGATGTTTATCAAGCTAAGAAACTTGCCATATGTGTAACATATTGTCTGAAGAAAAGGAAATCTCAACTTCTTTCTGGAAAATCCTGACCTTGCACATTATGTTTTCCTGCATCTTGTTAGGGCAACCTCTCTAGTCACAGGTGAATCCAAGAGCTGCTTCCCATCCCCCTCTCTTAGTTTTTCATAATAGTAATTCTGAATGACTTCTGTTTACATAACGTGTTCAACCTCATTCTATAAAAGGTCTGGAAACATCTTTTAAGTCCAATCTGTTCTTGTGTTTGCCTTACAGACTAACCTGTTTTTAAAATGCATCTTCAGAAGTGATACACTTGAATTCTTCTCATCGGGGCTTTTGTCCAAACATGTCGCATTGCTTTGCAGATAATATTCCATTCATGTTCACAGCATTCCTCTGAAAGTGTAGACAATGTTATGCCACCTGGCAATGGTCACACTACAGCATGGTGGGGGGGAGGTGATTAACTCTCTCCCCTGCTGGCCGCCCCCAGGAGGTGATTCTCTTGGGAACATCATTTGCATGTAACTGAATAGCCCTTAGGAAGCTCACTCTCCATTCCCCGAGACAATTGCACAGAGCATCTTGTCTTCCTTCATGTGCCCGTAGCTTTCGCATCCATGTCTGATCGCTGTGAGTTCATACACTGAACTCGACACAGTTCAATGCTTGGAATTATGAGAGTGTTTAAGACTCAGATGAAAGGAAGGACTCTGAACATTACAAGTGGGTGCCTTGTGTAATATATTATTTAAGCACACCTGTATGTTTCTTGAATAGAGAAAAATGGGCATTCAGCACTTTATAGGATAATAGTGGTATATTTGTTTTCTCCACACTCTACTTACTTAATCCTCACGACAATCTCATTATACAGACAGGGTTAATACTCCCAATTTAGAGATAAGTAAATTGAGACTCAGAGAGGTTTGTTTGTTATCCTGGTATCTAGAGGAAGAGACTACTTTCCACTAAACTGGGATGCATATAGCAGTTCTTCCCATTGTCTCTTAATTCATTCTTTTCTCTTCCCTCTAACCACCCTTCCTCCATATCCACTCCCTGAGGCTTCAGATATCTCATTTCTTACTTGCAAATCATCAGTAGGTATGAACTATCCCTGTGAAGTAATGAATGTAATAGTTCTCTGCCCCCCAGCTCCTGACAGAGAGCTTCGGAGACCCTTGTGATGACCTGGGCAATAGGAGAGCTTCTGGCTGTAATGAGGCTATTCTCGGTGGGCTCCTGAGAAGCTTCAGGATGGGGACCAAGAAGTTTGTGACTGCCAGCCCCACCCCCCAGTCTCCAGAGAGAAGATAGCCCCTAGAGATTGAGTTAATAATGGATCGTCCCTGTGTGACGAGGCCTCCATAAAACCCCAGCAAGGACAGGGTTTGGATAGCCTATCCGCGAAGGCCTAACGTAACGTAATTCAAAAATCATTCTCCTCGACGGTCCTCTCACAAGTTCTTGTCATCCACATTGGTCTGTTGGCTGCTCCTGAGGACACCGCAGACTCCGCAGCTCCAGAACAGTCCATCACCCCCGTGCCATGCCCCGCTCTCTGCAGAGTAAAACCCTCGGGGCCCCTCGAGGCCCAGCCGCACACCGGTGGAAACGGACACACCTGCACTTAAGACTCGATGCTGACTCCTCCCTGCGCCCCTCTGACGCCCAGTGCAGCGCCTGTTACGCGGAAAAGCCGCAGTTCATCTCCCTTGCCCCGTTGGTACCACCAGAAGTAGGACAGTAAGCAGCATAATTACCCCTGGGGGAGAAAAGAAGGCTTAACTACTGTGCACCTGCAGAAATGTAAGAGATTTGGGCTAAGTCATAGGCTATCACAACGTGAGGGGTGTCACTCTGACCGGAGGTTTGTTTTTGGTTTTTTTTGATGCTTTAATGCCGTTCATCAGCGACCTGAGTGGAGCCTCTCGGGCCTGGAGGCGGCCTCTGCAGGGCGGTGTTCAGTACGATCGCCTTCATGCCCTTCCGCTGTACTTAGGGTTGCGTCTGATAGATACCTTGCACTTTGTGAATATTTCCCCTAATTTTGCTTCATTATATAGTTTATTGAAGATGATATACTAAGGGACAGATCTAGTACAGATTTTACATCAGAAAGCATCATCCTGAGCGTGTAAGCTGAGTCAGGCCATCACAGCTTTGTCCGTGTCTCAAATGGTGAACCTTCCATCTCTGGCCAGAAAGTTGCACCCAAGCCCACCACCTCTCTCTGAAGAGCACACCACTTTCTGGAAGAATAGGGCCATAGCGCCTCGAAACCCACACATTCCTCTGAAAGAATGGCAGCATACCCCACCCTGAAATCTAGTATGACCTCCAGAATATGGTAAATAAATTCCGGGGGTACAGCTTTCCTTTGCAAAGTAGCCCCCTTCCCTCCAATTCTTTTCTGTTTTGCCGTTGTGTGTGTTTGAGATGGAACATTAAAAAGAACGCCAGGCACCTGCGAGCCCTGGGACTGCTTCACTCTCTCCTTGCCTCGGCCTGTCCGTGCCACTGTGATGAGCGACCCCAGAGCCGCAGACAGGAAGATAGCAGATTCGGCACCGAACTGTAACTGGCAGCCTGGTGTGCCACCTCCCCTCAGCCTGCCCCCTCTCTCCTCCTGCCGCAGAGGCAGCGGGCTCCTGCCTCCAGCTCCCCGGGGAGGAGGCCGACCAGCCCGGGAGCCTCCCGCTTGCTTGCTCACGCCTTGCAGCATTGGCCCTCCTGCATTCCTTCATGTCTCGGTTCCCAAATCTGACGAGTGAAAAGCCACAAAGCCTTTCCTGCTTCCTCACTCCTTTCCCGCTGAACTTCTTGAAAACAGTCTTCTTAGAAAACCGTCTTCTTCCATTTGCACCTGCCACCGCTTCTCATTCCACCTGGAACTAAATGTTTTCCTGAAACTTCTCTCACAATGCAGCCTGTGGCCTGCTTGTTCCAGGACCCTCCGTTCTTTCCTTCCCCTGCCCCTTGACATCCCCTAACGTGCTCACCGCGTCTCCACCGAGGCTCCAGGCTCTGTCCTCACTCTCTAGGGAGTCCTGCTGCGGAGTCAGCCCCTCTGGTCTGCTCTGGCCCTGCCCCCTCACCGGGCTGGCCTCAGCCCGTCCCTCACCGGGCCCCCTGGGCATTCACAGCCCTCAAACAGCGGGTAATACCCAGACCCACAGGCGTTCTAGAAGATTCCACACCTCCTCCTGGATTTCCTGCTACTGGCCTTCACCTCTCTGGCCCCACACACTGACAATGACAATGTCCTCCAAAGCATCCAATTCCGGGCTAGCCCACTATCTTGTAGCCCTGCAGGCCCGCCACCTCTTTGCAAAAGATTTGGGTGTATCACACTGTTTTGCTTTCTACAATAATCATTGGACACAATGATTGGACACAATCAGTGGCTCAATCTCTCCATGCCTCCTTTACCGCCTATACAATGGGAACCGTAATAGTAACCACGTCACAGGGTTGTTGGAGTAATTAAATAAATTAACCTCAGTCCTGCCTGAGCACATGCCCCGGGAGCTGAGTCAGAGCTAGATCAGCGCTGTGGCCAGTCCTTAGTAGGATAGTCACTGCGTGTCACTGTCCAGCCCCTCTCTTTCTTGTCAGCCCGTCGTCCTGCTGCAGCCTTCGCCTTCTTGTTTCCATCTCCTTGCCTTCCCCTGGACGCCCACCCACATACTTCAAGGGAAACTCAGTATCACCTTCTTCAAGGAGCATCCCAGGCTCATCACCCTTCTCTCCTCCCAGAAAGGAAGAAACTAGCAGAATTATTTGCTCTGTCTGTGTTCCTATTAGCACTTCAGTCATGATTTTAATTCAACACTTTTAACAGTATATTATCGTTCCTTCTGCTCGGTAGTGACCTCCCTGACTGTGGGAATCTGGACGCCCCCGTCTTAAAATTCCATCGCCCTTTAAATTCCTTAGCCCAGCAAATGGTATGCAATGGATCATAAATAAATATTGGATGAGTTAATTTTTTTAATTGTAAATTTAGTGAAAATCAAGGCCAAGGGTGATGTTTTTATGCTGGGTTGGATTTTATCAGCATGGATTGGGGGTCTCTATTCTGCTCTGAAACTTTAAAACCAGTTTCAGATCTTCTCTTAAAATAAGGATTTTAAAAGTAAGATAGCTTATAAAAGATTTGGGTGTATCACGCTCTTTTACTTTCTCTAAGAAAGCTTTAGTAAATGATAGTTGGATTTTTAAAGAATTTCAGCATCCCAAAAAAGACATGAAAATTCAAAAATGCTCAATTAGCTTGAACATAACTGCAATTTGGTAAATATTTTGGATGTTTATTTGCAAAAGAATATAAAGAATCTTTATTTCAAAGGTCGGTTTGGTGGGGATGAAATACCACCATTGTATTCCGCCAGAATGAAACATTTGTTTTACTGGGTGGTTCTTTTGTGGTTTTCTTTTTCTTTCTTTCTTTTTTTTTTTAATTCCTTGCTCTTTAGACTGTTGTTTAAATCTTTTTTTTCAATGTGTTACCAAGGAGAAAATGTGATAGCAAATTCCATACTGTAGAATGGTATGCTCTCCCCGCCTGCCTCCCCACCAACACACACATAATGATGTCTGAGTATGTTCTGATCCGTATACACCAGGTTTTGTTCCAAGCCTGAAAAAGACAGCCTCCCACTGAGCAAATCAGCTCTCCAAAGGATGTGTTTTTCTTTGGTGTTCCTGCAAATTAGCACATATCTGTGCTGTGTTGTATGGTATTTCAGAGAGGCATTTTATTATTAGTCTAAATAGGAAAATGTACAGAAGACTGCTTATTGTAGATGCAATTCTTTCACCTCTGTTTAAATTAGCATCAGTGGTCATGGATTCAGTCCCACGAATGACTTGGCTTAGAAAACCATGACTGTAATTTGAGTCTGCCCACAAAACCTCACCCTTTGGTCAGAGAAAAATGGTGCACATAGCCTTAATGTTTTTTAACTGCACGTAAATATTCAAGGCTCTAATTCCAAGGTGAAGTATGAGATGAAATCAATGTGTTAGAAATCTACAGATATGTCATATAACAATATTCTTCCTTATAAATGCTTAGAGAGTCATGAATGCTTTTGAGCCCTTCAAATCTAGGCCCAAATATTTCTTCTAAAATTAGCTGTTTTTCTTCTGCCTTTAATTTCGGTTTGTTTGGTTTAATGATAGCTACTGAACGTAAATGCCCTTTACGATGGTACTTTCTCCAGCTGTGCACAGAACTTTATATTTAAGTACCAATTTGTGAGGGAAGAATGCTTCCAGCTCAGTCGTCATCAGCATTAGAGGTTTGTAGCAATTGCCAATTATTTTCCTAAATTACCAATTTTAATTAAGTAAAATATTGTGAATTTAAGATTATGAAATGTTCAACTATTATTTCATCTCTAAGTAATTAGTGAAGGAAAGAGGAAATAATAATTGGTGACAGTAAGTGGCTTCTTAGAGAAGAAAAGCCTTCAGTGCTTCCAATGCCTTCATTAAGGAAAGAAGTACAGACTCTTCATGAAATCCCACCACATAGAGCATGTTTGCTGGAGCATATCCTCAGCTGATCATTTGTTCTAATAAAGTATGTATATTCAGGGGCGCCTGGGTGGCTCAGTTCCTTAAGCGACTGCCTTCGGCTCAGGTCATGATCCCGGAGACCCGGGATCAAGCCCCACATCGGGCTCCCTGCTCGGTGGGAAGCCTGCTTCTCCCTCTCTCACTCCCCCTGCTTGTGTTCCCTCTCTGGCTGTGTTTCTCTCTGTCAAATAAATAGATAAAATCTTTAAAAAAAAAAAAAGTATGTATATTCATTAGGATTTGGGGAAGGTGAACTCTCTCCCCTGCCTGTTTTCAACCTTTATAGATCTCCCCACATTGAAAGGGCCTATTTCCATTTCACATTCAGCAAGCAAGAATCATGTCTAGAATTTAGGAAGGGCCTTGATCGTAACTGTGGATACGACAGGATCCACGGTTCGGTTTTGGAATTTCAATCCCTGGCTTGTGGCTGGGCGTGCATTCTGCTCAGGAGGAGAGGATATTAAGGCCTGTGTGCGGACCAAGGAAAGCCCATCTGCTCAGCGGCATACCACGATGTTGGGAGACATCAAAAGCCACTACTAACTGACACCAGCAGTAACTGGCAGGCGAAAAATCTCTCTTTTATATTTTGTATCAGACTAGGCTCCCCCCCCATTCCCAAACTGTTGGGTTGAGGCAGACAGCACACCTGCAGCCGTCCTCCGGCCCTGCACTCCGGGACAGTGGGGAGCTCCAGAGGGGACAAGGGCTAGTCAAGAACCCTGCTTGGCTGCTTCAGGGCACAGCCGGCATTCTGCAGTCTAGGGAGCTAATTATGCACTCTTGATGAGATCATTAGAGGACAATAAAGGAAAATGGAAACAATTTGCAATATGTGTGGACAAATTTCCATATAGAATAATTTTTGTTTGTATTTCAGTGTTGGGTAGAAACTTTCTATCCTGAGGAAAGGTTGTCTGCTTTTTATCTTCAGATTGAAATTTACCCTCTAAGCACCAAAGTATAGTCAGGAACTTTTATTCTTTAAGGTCAACATAGGTAATATTGAATGTTTGTATTTCTGATCTGATATCAGTGTGGCATCCCTATCCTACACAGAAAAGGGGAGAAGAAACCTTGGATTCCCACCTCTGCGTTTCCAAAGTGCTTGTTTCACCCCCCTGCCTGATGCTGGAAACATTTAAATTGGAGATTTATACTTTACATGTTTTCTATTAAAATACTCCTCTTGGGATGCCTGGGTGGCTCAGTGGTTAAGCGTCTGCCTTGGGCTCAGGTCATGATTCTGGGGTCCTGGGATCAAGCCCTGCATCGGGCTCCCTGCTCAGCAGGAAGCCTGCTTCTGCCTGTCCTGCTCCCTCTGCTTCTATGCACTCTCTCCCTCTCTGGCAAATAAGTTCATAAAATCCAAAAAAAAAATTTTTTTTAATTAAAATAAATTTAAAATAAAATAAAATATTACTCTCATTTTGTTTTCCAATGTGTTCAACATGCAATTTTGGGTAACACGTTTTAAAACACAGAAATAATCTTATCATTATTTCCAACATAATCATGTAACTTCTTGGAGTTTCTGAAAGAGAAATTTTATACATCAGTCTAGAGCCAACAGTTTGAAGCATCTAAAAGATACAGGCAGAGCCAGGGTTTTTGGGTGGCTCTGTCAGTTAAACATCACACTCTTGATTTCAGCTCAGGTAGTGATGTCAGTGTGTGGGATCAAGCCCCCTATAGGGCTCTGAGCTCAGCAGGGAGTCTGCTTGAGATGCTCTCTTCCCCTCATCCCCTCCCCCAGCTCACATGCTCTCTAAACAAACAAGCAAACAAACCAATAAATAAAATATTTTTTGAAAGGGATATAGGCAAACTGGATGGATGGCTCAGAGGTACAACGGAAGCCAATAAAGAGAAATACAAACAACCATCGCCAACAGTAATCTTCTTTTAAATGCAAAAGAAGAAAGAAAACCAATTAGATCTAGTGTGAGGGGGGAGATGAGGAGGTATTTGTAAATGAAACCTCCGTCAGTACAATTGGGAAAATAGCCAAGTATTGAGAATGAGAGATGCGTGGAGTTAATTCTTCCTCTAAACGGAAATCTTTCCTCCGCAGTATTGGACTCCAGAGGATAAAGTGAGGAAGGAGGAAAGGAATTATTACCAACAATGGGCAGAAACTGAAAGATGCCAGCCTCTAGGTAGAAGAACTATGTTATTTTGCAGCCTGTGGTAATGCAACTCCAAGGGAAGGTGGGCGGGCACTGAACATAGCTCCAGAGCAGAGCATTTTAATGTCTCCTCTTCCCCTTGTGGATGTCCAAGATCCCCGGAGAGTTGAGCTCTGGCTCCGGGACACCCGTGGGGTGGACTCCGTAGATGGGGGTGCCCTGAGCAGTTAGCCCCACACAGCCCAGGGGGAACCGGACCCAGCGACGTGGCGCCCGCATGAGCCTGGGCTCGCTGGCCGATCGGAGACGTCAGAGAGAAAACAGGAGGAGCACCCCCTGCGTCATTAGAAAATGTTCTTGTAGGTCCTCTGTGCTCATTTGTTCTGCAGGGAACAGGAGAAAAATGGTCAGCAGCCTAGATATTTAGGTTAAACATGAAAAAGACCATTTTGACAGCTCAAGGAAATACTCTTGACAGTTCATCTTCCAAGGTTATGGGCTCTGCCTCGTTTGTAGCGTGTAAGACCACGTAAGGTGGACTTCTGGGGGAGGCAGACCAAAGGGTCACAAGCCATAGCAGGGGGCTTGCTAGATTTAACAAATTAAAGTATGGGATGTCCCATTAATCTGAATCTCAGATGAATAACAAATGACTGTTTTTAGTATAAGTATGCATCATGCAATATTTAGGACATACTCACACTAAAACATTTTTTATTATGTATCTGGAATGTGAAGTTCACCGGGCGTCCTGTGCGTTCTCTGGGAGCCGCAGTATTGCCGCCTGCCTCATGCGTGCGAGCCCTATGTCCCCCGGTCCGGCGCGCTGCACACTGGAGCTATAGCGTCAGGAAATCAAGCCCAAAGTTCCTGTCTTTGGAATAATGAAAGTTACTAGACATAATTACCACCCCCAGCGAGGATAAGTTAAAAAAATTAATGTGAAATTAAGATGGTTATATATATATTATTATTGATAATGCAGAATGATTCACCCTGGCCTCCAAAGCTCACACCCCTCGACTACTAAATCACCTCCTGCTTTACCCCCCACCTCTATTTTACATGAAGCTCCCAAACAACTGGTGGAGAACCTGTTTTCTTTATGTGACTTCCCTGCTTTAAAAACTTCAGTGAAAGTCCAAGTTGGCATAAAAGACTCTTTCTGATCCTCCTTCCCAAGCATGTTTCTGCTTCCTTTGCCCTTGACTCCCGCCCTGTGCTAGAAAGTGTTGAAAAGCCGTGATTAGTATGACAAACTGAAACATTAGAAGGACAAGAGAGGCATCCAATAAAGACAGAGGGCAAGTCCACCTCAGGGGCCAGGAAACGCTGTGGGGGAGATGGCATTCAGACTGTGCTTTAAAGAATGAGTCAGATGTGGATACAGGAAGATGGGGAAGGCAAAGCAGGGCAGGCTAAGGAGCCAGGCCCGAAGATGGGGAGGCATCCTTTGTGTCTAAGAATGATGAGAGGTCCTGATCAGCTGGCTGCAAGACGATGGCCAGATTCAAGGAGATCTTGACCTTTCGGTAATCTAGAGAAACTTTTTAAGTACCATGGCATAATTAGAGCCATACAGTAGGAAAATTTATCTGCCAGCTATTTTAAGCATCAGAAACTAGGAAGTTAATTAAAAATATCTCTGATCTGTTACTTTAAAAATTCATTTTCAATATCCCTATAAATCCACTCAACTGACTCTAAATCCCATGCCCAATTCAAAAATCCTTTCTGATTTTCTGCTCTGTCCTATCCCCAGTCCAAGCAAAGATTATATTCCAATCCCCCTTCCTGTCCAAGCATCATTTCACCTTCTCAGCCAAGCTTTGTACGCACTCTGCCATTCTGTGGCTCGTCTCCTGCTATTTCTTTCCAACTTTCTGATTCAATCCCCTCTCCTCTTGAATATCCTCTCCCTCTTTTCACTTCTTTTAGGACCTCCTCCTTGAGCTGGGCTGTTCTTTTCCAGGATTTTTCTATGCACTTTCTCCTTACACTGTACAAAACCATCCCATTCATCAGTGGGATGCCCTGGTTTTGTCTTAAGATCTTGGCATATGCGCTCTCTCTCCCTCAGGGTTCAGCCATTCTCCTGGATTCAACCATTGCCCACAAGCTGCTGACTCCAAAATTTCAGTTCCAGATTTCTCCCCAAACCACAGATCTATGTGTCAAACTACCTGTCTTCGCCCAAAGTTTTAGGGGCATTCCAGATCCAATAGGTTTAAAGCTAACTTCTCATCTTCCCCCAAACCTGCTCTTCCCCCTATGTTGCCTTCTCCATCAACCCAGTTACAGACAAACTGGGGAGACATTGTGGACTCTTTCTTTCTCTTTTCCTAAAGCGTCATCTCTAGTCGGGTTAGTCACAAACCTCCCTCTGTGCTGTCTCCTTACATCCTCCTGAGTGCACCAAATCTCTTCCTTTCCACTGCTACCACCTTGGTTCAGACTGAGGCTATGTCTCCTGTGGTCCTCCTCCAACCCTTCTGGGCTCATTTCCTATGGCTACTGTAACCAGTTGATAGTTAAGAGTTGAAAACCACACCAGCTTATTGTCTTACGGCTCTAGTCCAGTGATCCAACACAGCCTACTGGCTAAAACCAAGGTTTTTGCAAAGCTGTGTTTCTTTCTGGATGCTCTAGGAGAAAATGTTTCTTTTCCTTTTCCAGCTTCTATTTCTGGGCACACAGACCCTTCCTCCATCTACAAAGCCAACAGCATCACATCTTTCTAACTTTTCTTCCTTTGGCATCTTTAATGCTCCTTTTTAAAGGACTATTCTGATATTGATCACTTTAGACACACCCATCTTATCCAGGATAATCTCCCCACCACAAGGTCCTTAATTTAAGCAAAAGTTCCTTTTGCCAGGTTGCAGGAATTAGGATATGATCATCCTTGAGGAGAAGCATTACATTGCCTCCCATACCGCTACTGGAATGGTCTTTCTAAAACACATCTCTTACATTACTAACTACTGTGCACGGCATAAAATCCAAGCTTCCTTGCTGGGTCTACAGTGCTCTCCATCCCATCCCTTGTCAAGTAACATGTGATATCTAAGAAACTGTATCATGATGTCATATGCCTTTGTATTTCTGCAAACACTCCAACAACTGAGTGTTCTTCTCTTCTCCCATATTCCATGAACAACTTTAAAGCCTTCCCAGATGTACCATTAGAGGTCAAAAAGCACACTCCCTCGTCTAGGTACTTGCCCTACCTATACTTCTCTCACCTCACCTCCCCCCACTTCCCCGTTTACCTGGGGAGCCCCCTCAGCCACTTGAGGGCAAGCCGCTGGATGGCAAGAAGGTGATCTGACTTATGATCACATCCCCAGAACTTCACACAGTGCATTACAAATGACGGTTAAGGGAGTGAGTGGATGTGCTGAAGAGTGCAGAGTACATCTCCTGCTGATGCTATTCATGTGGATTCCCAGCCGAACATGAGGATAGTTATCCAGTGGGTTGAGAATATAAATAGTTATGTCTCAGAATGAAAAAAAGGAAGCAAACTAATTTTTCACTCTACTCCACTACTAGTAAATTAAACCAAACTTTCAGCACTGCCTTTGAGGATGCTATCATCCCTTATGTTCTGTCCCCCATGGTTGTGGTCTCTTAGTGCTTTATTCAAGCCGACCCTTCCTGAGTGTTGAATAACTATAAAAATTGTCATTAGATGAGAAACAAATGGAGTATAATTTACTCATCAGTTGACAATTAATGACAACTGGCAAACTGATGCACTTTATTTTTGACATTCCGTTCAGATCCAGGAATCCTATACTTCTTGGAAAGAAATGGGGGAAAAGACCATTTGTGGATTCACCTACACAGGCTAATGGATACTATCCCTTTTATTTCCCACCATGACCATATGAGGCAGTCATTTTAATGCCCTCCATTTCTTAGAGGGACAAACACCCACTCCGAGAGACTGAGAAATTCACCCAGTTCCTCTGGTAAGTAGAGGAGCCCCGACTGGACCATCACCAGTGTTTTTCTGCCTCTAGTGAAATGAAGCTGCTCACTGTGTTAAGACATGTGCCTGCAGGGAGTGACCACCTTAATTCACATTTGAGCCGGGCAGAAATGGAGATTGGCTTGAGTGCAGAATTACAGTAAAAGCAGCCACTGTGAGACGGAGGAGGGAGAGATGGGTTTTAGCAACCTGCTTGTGCATGCCTGGTTGAAGTGAACCACTAAACCCCTTTCACCCCTGATTGCTTATGTCTTAGGGTGGGGAATGTGCTATTCGAGCTGATGAACCCTTAAAGATCAAAGATTCCATTTTTGTGCAAATAGCCAAGAGCAATAAACTCTTGCTTGAGAGAAGTCGGGAATATAAATGATGGGAGCATGTGTATCACCGAAAGATAACAGGAAGCCAAGTTGTTCCTCAGAATTAAACTCATGGCAATGACAACTTTTAAATTTGTGTTTTAAATAACTTTTTAAATGAGAAGAGATAATGGTAAAATACACCCCTGAATTTCATTGCTTCTATAATACATCACAAACTTAAGATGACTTAAGTACGCAATTTTGAATTACATACTATTAAGAAATAACGTTGTAAACTTCGCTGTGCCGGGAGCCTCTCATCCCAAAGCAGGTGTGGGACACTGAAAGCCACTGGAAGCCAAGTTCAGTACCATCTTTGAACAAAACATGCCTTCTGTAGTTTTGGGAACCCATTTCATAACCAGAGCTGAGTAATCCGATTATCCATCGTGCTGCCATATTAACGATGAGCCTACCTTTACATCCTCATCCTTCCTGAGTAGACCATGTTGCTTAGAGGCAGAACATTCCATTGAAAATAAGCTGCTTTCAATGTCAAGAGCATGGTCTTTGAAGTAATAGAGAGCTGGTCCATTCATAGATGATCTACTTGCCAGCTCGGTGGCTTCAGATAGTTAGTGACGTCTCTGAGCTCCTTATAGTCACTGCATATGGTTGTTCTGAGGGTCACATTATATAATATTTAAGGGATTTAAATTTTGCATCTGTCTGGCATCTGGTAGGGGTTTTTAAAATGTCATTGTTATTTGTAACTAAAACAAAGAAAATGAATGTGCTCTAAAGGCAGGGTTAGTCCAGCCTTATACTTGCATTTAAACCATATATTAAAAAAAAGAAAAAAACCCAAAACAAATAACTACTGTTAAGTGACTAGTAGAAAGAGTCCCAAGATATGGGTTTTAATCCTGGCCCTACACTCTGTGGCTTCTTTTTTTCTTCCTTCCTTAGTCATCATAATAAGTATTTAATATAACAGCATTCTGCTAAATTCTCTCTATATACTGTTTTTTTCACTAAGGCAAGGTTGTGCATAAACTTAAGTTACATTTCCTTTTTAGATTCTTCTACAAATAAAAGTAACAGTATCCTAAAGGAGGGCCTTCAACAAGTGTTTTCTCATTCTGCTAGAATTCCAGAGCTGACAGTCCTAGAGTTTTCATGACACATTTAGACACTTTTCCCTCCCTTGTGGAGGTCCCCATCTTCATTCTCTTGCTATTTCATGACTTCCTCTCCCTTTCTCCCCGAAGATCAACCACCTTCACTCAGCCCTTCTATCTCCTTACTAGCTGTTTCCCATACAGCCTGGCTTTCTCCTAAAGAGTGTTTCTTACCTACTTCCATAGCTTAGTCATTTTTATTTTTACTCTTTTGCTCCGTGTCTAAGAACCACTATTGGATGAAGAGGCCCAAACCAAAGAAATTATTCTGCATTATCTGTTCTCTATCAAGTCCAAGGGATGGATTTATTGTCATTTCTTATATTTTGTAGACACCATAGTTGGATGAGATTTCTTAATTTTAACAGAGTAATGTTTCCAGGAAACTTAATAAAGATTCTACAGCCGTTTTAATAATCAGGAAACGATAGTGAAAATATATCTGCGAGTAGCAAAAATCCATCTACTTCAAAGTCTGCCACCAGACTAAATAATGTTCCCTCTTCGGCATCCTTTCTCTACCTCAAGATGTCTTGTCAGGTGTATTTAATATCCAGGATATTTAATTTACCACAGAGTTAACTCAGATATATTTGCATTACTTTTCACATAGAGCTTCACATGTCACCAAGACTTAAAATAATGGAGGTCTAACCTGTAGGTGAATAATTACTTTTTTCCTTTTCATGTATTGTGCTCACTAAAATATATTGGTGCATTAATAAATGGCATACCTTTTGTCCTAAATTCTAACAAAACAGCTGTTTTACAGAAGCTTGAATCGCAGTGTGCACAGTATTGACATCACGATAGGGAAGTGAGGCATTTTAGTAATTAAGTTAAGCAGTTATTTTGCCCCCACAACTCAATTTTCTTTCCAATTTTCCAACCCCAATTCAGAATTACTGAACCTGAAACTTGCTGAGAAGAATATATGTACTCAGCTTAATTTCCCCCTTTAATGTGCTTAAGGGAACAAAACCCTGTGTTCTTGGAGGAATTCCCACTACACTCCCTAGATTTTTTCCTTCCTTCTACAGCTATCATATTTGCATTTAATATTTTGGGCATTCTGCTAGGTTCATTCTAGATACTACCTGATTTACTCACAATCTTCAGTGGGAGACTAAGCGGCTGAAGCCTAGGGCTCATACATGCCCAGGAGCACGGTGAGGAAGGAGCATTTCCAGAATGTTGGCTTGCGGGAAGTCTATAGTCACACCTGCCCCATTAGACAAGGTACTGCACCTCAGAGCTCCATGATGGGCCATCAGCACCAGGTGTTTTTTGCCTCTGTTGCATTTTGCATCTTGTTAAATCTCATAGTCTGCAGTTTGGGGCCTTCCAGAATTTGGTCCCTACTTTATGAGTCTATTTTATTCATCATCACCCTTGAGTTTGAAACTTCTCCATCAGCAAGGCTAATTTTTTTTTTTTTTTTTTGGCCCAGGACATGCCATATTAGCAAGATTCACAATAAAAGTCTTGTGTAAAGTATTCATTTTTCAAATTTTGAGGAAATTGTGGCACTGTTTCTTATTTCTCATTTTTCCTCTCATTTAATGCAGTATCTTGCTGAACATTCCATATCAGGACATTTAGATCTACTCATTTATTCAAAGAGTGAATGCATTCCTTTCTGTGGCTCTGTACATCTATATAACCAGTCCTTTTTGATGGGCATTAAATTTCTAGGATCTTGCTATGGAAAGCAAATTATAACTTGTATATTGTGTGTATACATATATTTTGTGCACTTGTATGAACACATCAGAAACACACCTTCTTGAGAATAAGATTTGTGTGTTTCATTTTGAGAGATAGTGACCTTGACCCCTTCTATCTTCTAGAAGTCTAAGAGGTTGTTTGCCGAGATCCACACCTTCTGAATTTTGTGTTTTGCCGTTGGGTGTCCTTTGACACCCAGGTTGGAGTGAGTTTGTTCTGCGTCTCCATGGACTAAGACCTTGTACTACACAGCACCCAGTAAAAATTACCAAGAGCTGCATGGACCTCCCAAAACCTAGGGATTGTTTGTTTAGGTTTTAGAAAAGGATTGAAATTATAGACATTTCTTAAAATTACTTGGTTTAGTCTCAAGAGCAGTATCTTCTCAAATGGTTTTGCATGAAACTGTAAATCTAGATCTTTTCAGTGGAACAGAGGGTCAAATGCAAATCACTAAGAGTAAGAGAGGTGTGTAACTCTATGGGCAATTAACATCTGAGCAGTCTTGGGTCCCGGAGCTGCTCGAGCCTCCAAAGCATGAACTTTGCCAAAAGAAAAAGCTGGGAGTAATCAGGAAGCTACTGGGACCTGTGCTGTCCAGGGGAAGCAGGAGAGCAAGTTCTGAGCAGGCGATGATCTGCAAAGAAGACCACTCTACTAGTTGGGATACAGTCAGGGAAAAGCAGCAACTGACCTTGGAAACCAGTAATCATTATCAACATGGCTCCTGGTTTCGCCAGGTCCTGGAAAGACTGTTGTTCTCAGTCATTCAGCTAGACACTGAAATCACATGGGAAGTTTTAAAAGCCCTGCTGAGGATTGGTATTCCTACTTGTTCCACAACAACCTCGATCCCCCGCAAATGCGTCTAAATAATCTGAGTCACATGTGTTCATGACACAGTCTTTTCAGCTTTCATTTCGTTTCTGCCAATTTCTTCCTCTCCTGTTGTATCTGATCCAACAAGAGAACACCCTTTGAATGGCCCATGCAGATTACCAAAGTAAATGCCTGTGTGATTTTCTCCAACTTCCTGGTCCCGCAGAGATTCAGGCCTGGGGCTCAGCCTGGGCTTGAGCATTTTTAAAGCTCCCCAGCTGGTGCTGATATGCAGCCAAGGCTAAGAACAGCTACTGGAGGACCGCGGCTCCCAGAACTGGCAAGAGCTAGTCGAGGATTCGGGCCCCAGTAAAGCAGACCACGGTGGTCTCCCGTCCCTACTATGAAACTGAAGTAAGAGCAAAGTGATAGAGATAGAAAGCCCGGTGGGGGTCTCTGCCAACCCAGCAGGGCCAGAAAGGGCTACACAGTGCTGGGTAACTAGGGCTGCCTTAAGACCCTTAGAGACCACACGGCAAGACTAGCTCAGAGCTTATCAGCTCAGGCTGTTAATGTAATTCTGTTCTGACCCAAGTTTCACCAGGAAGGAAGTACAGCTCTGCCTGCAAGGGGAGGGCATCAGTAGCCTCAGCAGGGAGGGACTAGAGGAAATCAGTACCTGACCTCCTTTTTTTGAAATAATTGGATACTCCCCATGTCCACAGTCTAAAACATGGTTAACAGCTCCCATGTGGGGATTTTCAACTGTTTCCATACCTCCTTGTCAATTAAACTACTTTTTTTTGTCAACTCCACTTTGGAGTTATATTTAAATCTTGTATATTTAAGGGATTTTAATAGTATTAAACATATTATTGTCCATATTCTTACCTGATTTTATTCTTTTATCTAACTTCGTAATTGAATTTTGTAAATTTAGAAATTGTCTATGAGTAGTTTAAATAAAAAGGTTTGAGTAACATATTAAAAATTAAAACCTGTGAAGAGAGTTTATAGCAAAATAGATTTAGACCCTTAGCCCAAATTCCTTTTGGTGTGAATAGTAACTTTTATTGTATGATACAAAAGTAAGCAAATAACTGCAAAGATAAATTTTCAAAGCAAAACAGAATTTTTATTTTATTATTTTTGTAATATTATTTTTTAAATTAACATATAATGTGTTATTTGTTCAGGAGTACAGGTCTGTGAATCACCAGTCTTACACAGTTCACCACACTCACCATAGCACATACCCTCCCCATTGTCCATGACCCAGCCACCCCATCCCTCCCCACCCTACCCCCCAGCACTCCTCATTTTTGTTTCCTGAGATTAAGAGTCTCTTATGGTTTGTCTCCCTCCCCAGTACCATCTTGTTTCATTTTTTTCCCTCCCTGCCCCCTACAGTCATCTGCCCTGCCTCTCGAATTCCTCATATCAGAGAGATCATATGATAATAAAACAGAATTTTTAGATCTGGATTATTTTAAACCTATGCCTACTATATTTTAGAAGTAAATACATATGTGATTTATTTTTTAAGTTGTCATGATCAAAGAACAAGCTCAGATAAGCAGAAATTGCTTAAATAGACACTATTTCAGATTTTCATTTGCTTTTCTGTTCTCATGCATAATTGTACAGTTCTATAAAGTTCCACATTAAAAAAATGTCTGATAAGAGAGACACACAAAATATTTTGAAAAATCTAAAGAAGAAGGGCATGTTGAGGAAAGGTAATTGGGGGTTAGAAATTAGGTCACACATGGGGCACCTGGGTGGCTCAGTTGGTTGGGAGACTGCCTTCGGCTCAGGTCATGATCCTGGAGACCCGGGATCGAGCCCCACATCAGACTCCCTGCTCGGCAGGAAGCCTGCTTCTCCCTCTCCCACTCCCCCTGCTTGTGTTCCCTCTCTAGCTGTGTTTCTCTCTGTCAAATAAATAAAATCTTAAAAAAAAAAAAAAAGAAAGAAAGAAATTGGGTCACAGAATGAAACAAAAGACTGTGTGTTTGTTTCTATTCCCACTTGTTCTGCGATAAACCTAATCCTCCTCAAATTCCTCCAAATATCTGAATGTTCATGATACAATCTTTTCAGCTTCTATTTGGTCTCTGCTACTCTTCCTCTCCTGCTCAATCACCTAATCCTTTGAATTAGCCCATGCAGCCGTCCCACCCCCAACCACACTAAACTAGGGCCCCCACTGGGGAACTAGGACCCAACTTACCCAGTGGAAATTTCCTCTCAGGTTAGGACAATACTCTGGCATGACGTTCAGTCTACCCTCCACATCCAATCCATTCTCCATGGGCTCTGAGGAGTGACGGCCAGGGGCTTTGTACTTATCCCTTGTATGGATGACCAGGAAGGCAAGCAAGGTTACCTTACAGGCTTGTGAAACCTTTCATTATAGCAGGAGTCTTGGGAGCCCAATTGCAAAGCCGTCAGATTAATAACTACTGCAGTATTCAAATGTGTTCTAGCTCTCATCCTCTGGTCTCTTGGTTTTGGACCTTAGACTCAAGCTGGGGTCGCTATCACCCCTTTATTTTAAAACCTTGCTTAACTAGCAGAAGGACAGAAACCTAGATTTAAACCCTGGTATCCATGTTAACTAAGCAGCTTCAGACAAGTCAGTAAGCCATCCTGAGGCCCATAGAGTTGACCTTAGATGTTCACCCTATTCTTTGGGGCAGTTATGGTGATATGACAAGATAATGTAAGCTCAGGGGATGGACAGATGAATGAATGGAGATGGATGGATGAATGGGTGAATGGATGGATGGGTGGATGGATGGACAGAGACATGGATGATGGGTGGAAACTGTGATGTCCTACACAAGGATTTGCTGTTGTGGTCTCACAGAAGTTTGATGCCAGAAGCATGGACTCAGCATCTCCTAAGTGTCTTGTGTATATGCTAAGCTCTGTAAGAGTGAAGTAAAAAGATCTAATCCCTATCCCCAGGGACTGACATGTGTGACAAGTGCTACATAGTGACAAACAAAGCACAAGGGAGGATGGCCATATTAATTCCAGATGAGGGTCTTGAAAAGGTCTGGTGAAGAATAGCCCTAAAACGGGCTTATGATTTCTCCAGAAGAACATTAAATGCACTCATTCTAGGCAGAAAGAACACCATAGCAAAGGCACAAAAACAGAGGATGAGACATCTATCCAGCAAACAGTCAGCAGTGTAGCTGGCCAAGAGTGTGGACAAGGAATGGAACTGAGGAGCAGAGGGAGGGATGGCTATGAGGATGCCATGGGACAGAGGCTTCACTGGAATCCACCAAATACTGAGCTGAGGCATTTGATTCCACACCAAAGTCGATGAGGAGGAACTGATGGCGAGTGACGTCATTCATTCAGTCACCCACCACTTATCATTATCTAGAGGTACCAAATGCAGAGAATACATGGGTGAAGAGGACACAGCCCTGACCTCAAGGAGACTTCTGTGTCAGGGGGAAAAATGGGCACATATACCCGAAACCTCCATCCTCATGATAAATGCTGTGATGGGGTGAACACAGAGCGCCAGGGCACCCAGAGGAGAGACGGCTGACCCAGGCTGGGGGAATCAAGAAGGAAGTTCCGAATTCAAGACTTGCGCACCAGGCTCCAGAGAGGTCCCTGGAGGGAGATGGTGCAACATAACAGGGAGAATGGGAAGAGAAACAGCATTTCAGAAACAGCGGTCAAGGTCTAGGTGAGGGGTCAGGGAAGCTCATTTAAGACAGTGGGACAAATAATGAACGAAGGAAAGGCATCGTTGCATGGGCACCAAGCCCATCAACTATTTTTTAAAAACTTCATGAAATCCCAAATGTATTGAAACAAAATACAGTTTTTCTTATTTGAAGTTTTCACTGGTTCTGCCAGTGAGCTCCCTTAATCCTTCCAAGTGCGAATTTAATGTGAGGCCGATGCATTGTAATGAGTAATACAAAAGCCCAAATTCCTTGGCCCTTGGTGGGCTGGAGCCTCTCGGGGCTGGCCTGGGGGTCCTGGGCAGTGCCAGTCCTCGGCCAACACAGGCAAACCGGTCTGAGATCAATTCCTCTGCATCTGCTGGAGTGCTGTTGAATGTGCCTTCTCGCCCCGCTTTCCTCTGTGACTGTTGTTCGTTCCGTTCGCTACATACCACCAGCACAACAAAAATGGAGATGAGAATCAACTCTTTATTTCAACAGCAGCAAAAGAATTATTTTGTTCATTAGTATATTGGTATCCCAAGAACAGCTCACTGTGCCAAGTTATTAAGAATAAGTAGACGAGGGGCAAATTAAACTTTGAATCACCTGTTCCTTTGGGCAAAATACATAAACTAAATTGACTGCAACCAAATGTCATATTATTTACATGGCGTGCACAATTTATTTCCCCAAAATGTGCTCAACAAAAGATTTGAATTTTCTCTTAAGCATATAATGGATCCCACTTAATAGTGACGCTCTCTGTGTGCCCTTCTCTCTATAATTAAATCATATGGAAAAATGTCACAAAACAAAATAAAATGTATTTATTTCAGCCATATCTTCCCACAGCATGACATGAAGTCTGAAAAAAAGAATCACTAAGCATTTTTATGCCATCTGTGCTGGTAGGGGATACGTTTCCCAAGCACGTCACTGTAAAATATTCCATTTTGAATTAAGCGTAGTCTACTTATTACTATAGAGTATCTGACTGCATGAGTACCAAGTTGAACAGAATTCTATATATGATACAATAGTCTTATTTTCTCAGACGTTATTTTTTAGCAAAACTAGTCCACCATAATGTCTGTTACTGGATTTCAAGAGATCCAAGAGAGAAGAGTCATCAATATATTATGGTATTTGTGTTAAAATCTCCATGCGTCTTCATCTGAATAAAGTTCCAAAAGTATTTTGTAACAATTGAAATTATGGCTTCTTAGAAGCAGAATACGGATCACTGTGACAACTTGGGTAATGACATTATTGGGGCTGATAATCCCCTGTTGGCAGAAGGAGAGCTAACATGTCCATACAGTCAAAAAAAGCTGTTGTTTCAGTTAGCGTATGAAGCGTAAAGTTATATCTATTAGAACTTCTGCCTTTCCAACAGAATAAAATAAGGCTTTCCTTTGCCGTTACTATGACTAAATTTTATGAATACTTGTAGAAAATTTTATCTCCTATACTCGGTAAGGCCTTCTCACAGTTTGTTTATGAGATGTGAAAAATCCCATAAATTTATCACAGGACTGCTCGAGCGACTCAGAGAAACACCAGAGTCCCAGCTTTAACACGAGTCTTGGCGCAGTCTGTGTGACCCTCGAGTCTGTCTCACAAATGCCATACGTCATGGCCTTGGTTGGAAACGCATGTGGATAATAAAATGTAACCTTCTTTACAAATGAAAAGCACTTTATTCTTTTTTAAGGTTTTATATAATCATTTGAGACAGAGAGTGAGTGAGAGAGAGCACAAGTGAGGGGTGGGGGGCACAGGAACAGAGAGAGAGGGAGGAACAAACCCCCTGCTGAGTGGGGAGCCCAGTGAGGGACTCCCTGAGGGACTCAATCCCAGGACCCTGAGATCATGACCTGAGCGACAAGCTGACACTTAAGTGACTGAGCCACCCAGGCGCCCTGAAAAGTGCTTTATAACTGTGATGAGCTCCTTCTGGTTATAAAGCTTCCCAAATCAATGACATTTATGCTAAAACTTCAAACGTAGCTAAATTAAGAAGATAGGATTTACTTGAAAAGAGCTTAACATCGAATTGTCCATTTTAATCATATTAGAAAAACTACAATTTTTCTAAAATGATCAGTTATACAGTTTGTCATAAAATCAAGGGCTGGATTTGCCTATCTTGATTCCACCCAAAACTCTGAAAAGATTTAAAGTTCCATGGGGTTTTGGAACTCCCATTTCCTTTAAAACCAACCCTACCTTCTCCCTTAAGCCACTTTTTAAAAAATTAAATGCAACTAATTAACATATAATGTATTGTTTGTTTCGGGGGTACAGGACTGTGATTCATCATTCTAATACCCAGTGCTCATTACAACACCTACTCTCCCCAATGTCCATCACCCAGTTACCCCATCTACCTACCCCTCTCCCAAGCAGCAACCCTAAGGTTAAGGGTCTCTTATGGTTTTTCTCCCTCTCTGGTTTCATCTTATTTCATTTTTTTTTCTCTCTCTACCCATATGATCCTCTGCCTTGTTTTATTAAATTCCACATATCAGCAAGATTATATGATAATTGCCTTACCCTGACTGACCTATTTCACTTAGCATAATACCCTCTAGTTCCAGCCATGTTGTTGAAAATGGCAAGATTTTGATTTTTGATGGCTGCATAATATTCCATTACACACACACACACACACACACACACACACACACACACACACACACACATCATCATCATCATCATCTTCTTTATCCATTCATCTGTTGTACCTTTGGGGTAAATACCCAGTTGTGCAGTTGCTGAGTCATAAGGTAGCTCTATTTTCAACTTTTTTGAGGAACCTCCATACTGTTTTCCAGAGTGCCCCTTAAGCCACTTTTGACCATGATGGTGTGTGCAAAGGTAATTAGTGAACTCTTAGATGAGACAGAAAGTTGTCACCACCAGTAACGTTGGTATCATTAGAACTGTGGCAGTGACTCTGGTGTCGGTCCTACACCTTCCCACAAGAACACAATACATTTTTCTGTGATATTAATTTTATCAATTGATTATCTTTATTTTAAGCATTCTTTTCTACCCTGCCTTAGATATTGACCTGCCAGTGTCTTATGTATATGGCTTATCCCTCTATGTAACTGTAGGGCAGGGTCAGATCATAAATATCCAAGTACCCTGTAGGAATCATTACAGGCAGTCCAAAGCACATCTCTCAAAGCACTGAATGGATTCTGCTTGTGTCCCTATTCTAATTTAAACAAAAAAAGCAAACAAAAAGTGCACCTGAAAAAAAGTTTGAGTCTTTTTTTTTTTAAGTGAAAATATGACTTTCCTTTGGGCGGCTATAATTCCTAACATATTTACTTCTTAGATGGAGCTGAGCTTTTCCTTGCGTCCAGGGAGGAGCACCTTTACCAAAAAGCAAATGATTCCATTTCAAGTTCTCACTTTTATTTCTATGAACTATATTCTCCAGTCACCTGCATGAATACTTTCAAATGAGAGTTTTTCAAATGCTAAATATTTATGAGTGTGCTTTCCCTTCCTTACTTTTGTGGAGTAGTAGAGGTTGTGGCCGTAATGTTTTAGAACAAAATATGGATTAACTTTCAGTCTGAAAGTCTGAAAGTTCGTGTACTGCTTTTGCCAACTGCAAAGGATGCTGGTACTTGAATAAAAGCTTCTAGACCTGAAGCTGATACCATTCAATGGCACACATGGTTATTTCCTCTTTCTCTCGAAATCCAGGAGGGTAGGTCTACTTATTCCTGATTTTGTTATTAGTTACTAATTTTTCTCTGGGTGCTCTGCTGAACCTTCTTTGGACTGGATATCATGAACAACCAAAAATGCTCAGCCGTATGGATTTGAATGAGAAGTTAATTCTGGTCGTACTTTTTTTAACTAACAAAAGCAGTGATGATCAGGACACCCTGCACCGAGCAAACTTACGATAAAATTACCTACAGCGCGTGGCTTCCCATTTGATGTTCAGGAATCTGGTTTAGAGAAGGAAAACAAGTACCGCCATTCTTCAGCCTGGAGCAGATGAGGTGACAGGTGGCTGCCGACAGCCGCCCAGGTGAAGAGCAACAGGTTCCCTCACAGCTCCACTGAATGTCTTACGTGAAGGGTCATGTGCCTGCAGTTTTCTCCAAGCACCTCTAGAGGGTAATCTTTGGTAACGACCTCTCCAGTTGGTGCCAAAGCAACCTCAAACATCTTTTGAGAAGTCTTCCTCTCTTGTGACGTCACCCATTATCAGAGGGTTAACTCATCTTTTATTTTCTCATGTTTCTCGTGCCTGATAGCTGAGAAGAGTCTTGCATCAGATAAAAAATACCTCTTTTTTTTTTTTTATTGTTACTAAATTTTTTTTTCCAGTGTTTCAAGATTCATTCCCCATTCCCCACACCCAGTGCTCCCCGCTTTAGGTGTCCCCAGTACCCACCACCAGGCTCTCCCATCCCTCCACCCCCCTCCCTCCAAGTCCCTCAGTTTGTTTCTGTGTTCAAAATCTCTGTTGTTT